>CAUYTI010137011.1:0-33946 GCA_963575145.1 Galago senegalensis
TTGGAGGTTGCTGTGAGCGTGATGCCATGGCACTCTACCCAGGGGGATAGCTTGAGGCTCCGTCTCAAAAAAAAAAACCTCTTAGTTGGAGTCTAACAAATATGATCTACTCAATTTTACTAGTAGAAACCTTAATTTGAAGTCTATACATTGGTTTTGATGGAAAATTCATGCACTCATTCAACAAATATATTATCTATTGAATTCTTGGTATGTGTCAAGAATTCACATATGGATGAGAAAATAGGAGCGCTCAGGTGAGTGATCAGACACACTCCCTGGCCCCGTGGAACGTGCATTCCAGGGGATGAGACAGATGTTATCAAATTATAAGTATACAGCTGCCTCCTGTGATACAGGAAAGAACCAGTATCTTCAGGAAGATATAACTGGACCAAATCTATTCTGGGAAGTCTGGAATGACTTTCTTGAGGTAGCAATGGTTCAGCTGAATGTTGAGAGATCAAAAGAAGTTAGCTGGCTGAACAGGAAAAGAACATTTCTGACAGAAGGTACTGCATATATAAAGGTTATGTGACTTTTACCTTATGAAATTTTTAACAAAATCTTTAAAGACAACTCAAGATATCTGATCCAGATATTTCTGTATATAATATTATTCACATCATACTTCTGTGAGTCTTTTCTATTTTTTGTGGTTGCAGTCAATTAAGAAAATGTACCTTAAAATTTTTTAAATATCATTCCAGCATCCAAAAGAAGACAATAGCATAGAGTCCACAAAAGTTGTTGGGGCAAGAGATGCCTGCTGAACTGACCAAAGAATAGACTGGATCTTTTTCCAAGGTAGAGTCACAGATTGGAAGGAGGCAGGGAAGTTAGTGTTGGAGCAAGGAACGCAGGGCCATTATGATGTGGTGACTGACAGAGCTGCATTTCACTTGCCCTGGGTTGTAGCTAACCAGCAGGAACAGAGAATCATTGAATTTTTAGGTCAGAAATTATCTTAGCAATAGTTTTTTTCTTTTTCTATTCTCTTTTACTCTGCAATAGCCAATAGCCAGATTTTTGTTGCACCATGCCATCTGGCTAAGAATATTTTATTATAACTTTTAAAAACATTATAAAAGTAATTCATCCTTATATTTGAAAAATTGGAAATTATAAAACAATAAAGAAAAGCAGTCATTATTCTCTCTTTTATTCCATTATGGAATATGTATATGGACAGCTGATTGTTCCCATAGCATTTATTGAAAGATGGAGCTTTTCTTTATGGAATTACCTGGTACCTTTTAATTTGGTAACTTGTAATCTGATAACGTCTTTTTTTCCCTACTATTAGTATTTAATGCTATTAATTTCCTTGTAAACACTAGTGTACCTTCATTTCACATATCTTAGTTTGTGGTATTTTACTTTCATTCAGTTCTGAATATTTTCTAACTTTCCTTGTGATTTCTTATTCATGATTTTTTAAATATTTTGTTTAATTTCCTCATGTTTAGAGATTTCTCAAATATCTTTTTATTGAATTCTACTTTAGTTTTGTGGTCAAATTGGTCTTCTATATCCTTAGTTATCTTCTATCTAGTTGGTCTATCAATTATAGGTAGAGGAATGTTGAAATTTCTAACTATAATTATGGATTTGTCTATTTTTTCTTTTAATTATTTTGATTTTTACTTCAAGTATTAATTAATAATTTATTTTTAATTTCATGTTAATATGGGGCTATATACTATTAGGTTATATAGTTTGCTTTTGTGAGGTTAAAGTCTGGGTTATTAGTTGTGTCCTTTACCCAGCAGGATCAAATGGTAGGTCTAATTTTAGTTCTTTGAGGAATCGCCATACTTCTCACAGAGGCTGTACTAGTTTGCAGTCCCATCAACAGTGCATGAGTGTGTAAATTTCTTTCATGAGGATAGACTGATAGCTAAGAAACACATGTAAGAAAAAGCTCATTGTCCTTAATCATTAGAGAAATGCAAATCAAAACCACTTGGCAATATCACCTAAATTACCCTGTGAGAAAGTAACAAATACTGGCATGGGTGCAGAGAAAAGGGAACAGTCATGCTTCAAGTATTTTGAAACCCTGTTATGCATTACATACACATTTGGGATTATCACATCCTCTAGATTAGTGGACCATTTTATCATTAGAAACTATCCTTCTCTAAACATAAAAATGCAGGACACACAGCATTCAATATAGAATTATACTCATGGCTATAGTTTAGTAAAAGGATGCAAAGCACAATCAGGACACAGGATGCTGTTAGTTCCTGCAGCGATGAATGGTGACAACATATATGAAACGTTTCCTGCCAGAGAAACTCATTATAGACTCAATGCCCATGGTCTCCTCTCCTCTCCTCTTCTCTTCTCTTCTTTGTTTTCTTTTTAAGGCAGGGCAGTTGCTCCCATGGATACTCTCTGCCTAGCAGTATCAAAATTCTAGATGCCCAGAAGGTAAGCAGTTGTTCACCATAAAGCATATCATTTATACAAATAGTTAGGCACGGTGAGTCACAGTTATCAGTTCTGAAAATGGCACTAACACTTCCAAAATACACCACATACCAGCCAAAGGCCAATCTTGTAAGAAGGACTAGGATAGCAGTCCTAGGCCTTCTATGTTTACTCTTTTCTGCACATGGAGTATATTGTTTTCTATCCTATTTTTAGCATGTAGGTGACTCTCTTGTAGGCAGCATATATTTTGATCTTGCTCATATGTAGGAGCTAAAAAAATTGGCCTATGAGCTAAAACGATGGTCTCATAAAGGTACAGGGTAGAATGATAGATACCAGAGGCTGGGAAGGGTGTGTGGGTGGGAGGGGAAGGAGCAGAGGTTAGTTAATGGGTACGAACATACAGTTACGTAGATGAAATGAGTTCTAATGTTATGTAAATGTTTAGTTATGAGATATATATCGATACTTATTTAAAGATCTTTAATAGTATACTAGCATTGTGAATTTTACTTTTTTGGGTATTGGACATTTTTGCATTCCTACTCCTATCAATGTTTTTGAGTTTTATTGTGAACCTTAATTAAGGCATTTAAGACACTAGTTTGATTCTTTCTGGTTTTATTTTTAAGTTTTGACACTAGTTTGATTCTTTCTGGTTTTATTTTTAAGTTTTGATCAGAGGGATCAGAGAAGCATTAGCCTAGCGCTAACTTTTTCCCCACTACTGAGGCAAAAACAGTGCCCAACAAATTAGTGCTCTTCCCTGTTCAGTGCGAGTTCTGGAGATTGCTCCCTTCAATCCTGTCAGGCACTTCTTTCCTCAGCCTTGAGTCATTTTCTCTTATTCATGTGCTGATCTGTCCTTGGCTGAAGATTTGTGGGGGATCCCTTGAAGATCCCCAGAGCTCTTTCTTCACATTTTTTCTTCTCTGATACTCTGTCTTGCAAACTCTAGTCACCTTGGTCTAGCAGAAAGTCAGCTCAATTTCCTAAACCTAGGGGAGAGCAACTGGCTTCATGATGCCTGGAAATTCTCTTCTTACAGTACGCTTAGGCACAAGTTTCCCTCATTCATTCCCTGTCTCTCAAGGGTCACTATCCTTTGTTGCCTGATTCTAATATCTCAAAAATGGTTATTTCAGGTATTTTGTGCAGATTTTAAGTTCTATTGATGGAGAGTCCTAAACCATTATTTCATCTTGTCTGGAATCAGGAGTCTTCAGAGGTAGTGAAATGCCAAAGATTAAGCCTCATGTTGAATGTGGATGCAAAAGAAAGTACCATATTATTCATTTTAATGTAGTCATGCTTACATTTTTTTACACTGTGGACCCTCTGGTCAGCTTGTGAAACTGACGGATAGTATCTCAGAATGTTTTGAGAAGCACAGGTAAGATACAGAAGATTACAGAAGAAACCATTAGAGTGGATATAGTTATCAGAGTATTTTTTCTGAGTGAATTTGTGCTATATTAATAGATGTGCTTCTTAATTAATGCATTAAATAACAAGACCTAGCGGTGGTTCTGTTAAGCTCTGTGATTTTTAAGTAGCAATGAGCATAAACACTATTCTGAGTGCAACAATGGTATTGTGATTTGAATATATCCATAGTTTCTATTGGTGATAATGTCAGGGTCCTATTGTGATTACTGTGGTTTGTTGCCAACATACGTTATGGAAGGCAATGTTAAATTTTAGTCAGAGGTTAGTGAAAATAAACACGCAATTGTTTTCTCATCCAAGTCCAAGAACCCCTGAATTCTATCCATGGACCCCTGGAAGGTCTATAGATCCAGGCTAAAAGTTCCCATTTTAATGAATGGAAACTGGAGTGCATGGGAGTTGTGAATTTCACATAATTGGCTAACCTTGTGAACTGGCAATGATTTGATTTAAGTTTACTCTGAGATGCCATGGGGTAGTTTTGGTGCAGAAAGGGGAAATAGCGTGTATAGAATAAATGGGAGTATCCTTCGTGCCCCACCACTGTGGTTCCCAGAGCAAGGGTATTTGACCCCAGTGTTGAGTCCACCTGTCAAATGGCTTCTTGCCTAACTCCCAGTCTGAATCTCAAGACTCGTCACTCAAAACTGACAAACTGGGCAGGTCTGTGGTCTATTTTTGCTTCTGGCCCTTTGGCCAGGCCACACGCTCTTGGATTTGTGAATACACAGTTCTGTTCCTATCCAGTGTGTCCCAACCAGAAAGTCACTGTAATTTTTGGTTTTGTTCCCATACTCCCTCCAAATGTCATTAGTCACATCCTCCTTCCCATTTCTGCCTTGAATAGGCAGTCATTATGCTGAAGCCAGGCTTGTTTCAGAATTCCATGAGAACCACAGTGTCAGGCCGTGACAACTCTAGGGCTGGAAATGGAAAAGGCTGTGATCTGGGGTTGGCTGGCACAGTCCGCATGAGTCATTATGGAAACACTGTCCCCGGATGCTGCTGAGAGGACTGGGATGCTGGTGAGTCCATCTGTCAGATGAGATCCTGACCCCCTGACATCTTAAAACATTCCATAATATGTGGGATGTTGGGCCTTCCGTCTGGTGTCCTGGCTACATTAAAATTTGGGTTGTTTTATTCTATTTTTGGTTCTTTTGCAGTTTCCAATGTGTTAAAAAAACCAAAATGCTTTTTTTTCATATTACAAAAATAATACATATTCATTGTACAGAAACTGAAAAAGGCAGAAAAACATGAAGAAGAAAATTCTACACCCCAGAGATAGAGATGTATGAAATGTATTGCATTTCCTTTCAGATGCTATTTGGATTATAGTCTATTCAATAACTTTGGTAAGCTGTTTTTTTTTTTTAAACTACAACAGTGTAACTCAGGTAGCCTGCATTATAAAAAGTATAAAATTGTATAATTTTTCTCCTAGGGGAGAACTTACATAAAACAACCTAGTCCAACACACTCTTTGTAATGAGGAAACTGAAATCCCAAGAGGGTAATAAGTAATTTGCCCAAGGCTCCCAGTGTGGGAGCCACAGAGGAGGGCATGGAGGTCTGGATTCTCGCCTCAGCACCCTGCTGCCCTTGTGGGGGGCAGCCCTTGTGGGAGCTGCCCTTGTGCTGTCCGCGTTCATCTTCAGACAGGAGCTGAAAAGACTCTGCTCTCTCTGCCTCTTGAAGTGGAGGAAATGTAGATGAGTTCCAAGGCTTACTGAATAGAAAATGTGTTCCTGCTTTTAGACCTTGAGTTAAAGAACTCTTTAACATGTTTGAAATTTTCAATCCCATCTGAGGAAAAGCAAAAGGCTCTTTTCTGTGCAAAAATTATTCTTGATTATCATTTGCAAAAGAAAAACAGGCATTACTAACAACTTAATGACCAAATGTTCCTGCCTTTAAACTTAATAATTTAGTAACGTTTACACACCTGTAGAATATGTGTATTTCTAAGAAATGCAAACTCATCTTAGAAAGCAAGGAAGCTATGTAGTATAGTATGGTATATGAAATAGTATGGTATGGATAGCATAGTTTGATGTATAGTGTAGTATGGTATATAGTATCAAATGTATAGCATACTAAAATGAATGTGGACTTCAGAGCTAGGTGGCCTTGGATTTAAATCCTATCTCTGCACCTTCTTGGCTGTGTGATTATGGGAACTGAGCTTCTGTGAGCTTATGAGCTTTCATTATCTGTAAAATGAAGATAATAATAGAAGTTATTACAAGATGTAGGTACAATAAATTTTTTAAAAATGTATTTCCATTCTCTTTCTAGAAGAAAGTAGAAAAAAGATAAGAGATAAGTTTCTGAAATTATGTTATTTCTCAATTGTTGACTATATTTCCTACTGATCATTTGTATCACTGTACCAAGGAATTGTGGTCAGAGGGACAGAGATAAGACCTCCCCAAAAGTCCTGGTGCCAATTCTGAAACAATGAACCACTGAGAGTCAGATTGTTACCCTGACCGGTGTGTATTTCACTCTTTCACACTTATCATTCTATCATTTTTATCAAATAAAAATCAAATCTATAAAAATTACATAATCATACATTTTGATTAAATTGAAATATTGAGTAACATAGATAATAATATATTTTCCAAAATATACAAGGACGCTGCCAACAGTATGTTTTAACTGCAAGGACAAAGAATGGGATCGGACTTCAGGTAAGAACATGGTGGAGTAAGTCAGTATCTTTCATCTGGTCCCCCAGAGAATCCTACAAAAACAACAAGGAGAATGATAAAAGCTCTACACACTCTATTTGCAGTGAAACCAAGATAGCTAGATATTATATACCAACTACAAAATAGGTGCAAGGCACATCAAAACAGCTGATGTTCAGGAAAAGCTGTGAGAAGAATATGCAGAAAAAGTCTCCAAGAGTAGCAAATACGGCTCATGTTTGTGATTCTTTGAGTAGCGCCATCTCCCCTGGAAGTTCGGTCTAACTGACTCTTTTGTGATAGCAGGAATCAAAGCATATCATTTAAGATTGAAGCTCATATAAAAGAATTGAGCTGAAAGTGCTAATAAAAATATATGATGGGCTATCCTGGAAGTGTAAATGTGTATCATCTACTTTCAGTAATAATAACAACCATAATAATAAGCGAAACTGGCAGTAGAGACACTCTAGGGCCTGCTCTGATTCGAAGAAACAGCAGAGGTGGAGCTACTCTCAGAATCTCAGAGATGGGCCCTATGTGTAGGATGCAGGCTATCTCTCTGGTAATAGAGAAGAAGACAGTTTATCAGTCGTGAAGTTCAGAAGCTTATACTGGCTCAAACCTCCTCTTCATACCGCCCCCTGTCAGAAACCTCTTGAGTCAGGAAAATTCAAGTCATTAAAAAATGAATAATAAGGCTCAGCGCCTGTGGCTCAAGCGGCTAAGGCGCCAGCCACATACACCTAAGGTGGCGGGTTCGAATCCCCAGCCCGGACCCGCCAAACAACAATGATGGCTGCAACCAAAAAATGGCCAGGTGTTATGGTGGGCACCTGTAGTCCCAGCTACTTGGGAGGCTGAGGCAGGAGACTCGCTCGAGCCCAGGAGTTGGAGGTTGCTGTGAGCTGTAATGCCATGGCACTCTACCCAGGGGATTAGCTTGAGGCTCCGTCTCAAAAAAAAAAAAGAATAATAAGAAAGTCCTACCAATAATATAAAACACCAATTTAAAGATATTTGGGAGGTTTTCTATTATGAAATAATCACCAAAACTTACCAAAAAATAAAGAATACTTATCAGAAAAACCCTACCATCATGAATCAAATAAAAATGTTGACCAATATGTTCTCGTGGAATTAAAAATTAATGGAAAAATTGCCTCTGAGAGTAAAACCACAAAGCAAAATTAAAATTGAAAAATAAAAATATCAGGGAAGTAATGAAAAGGTAATAGGAGGAAATAATTGATAACACTTGAACGACTCAGGAAGGAAGTATAAAAAAAACTAGCAAAAGCACCATGAAAATTGAAAAGAACACATCAGACAAAAATGAGAAAAATGAACAGATGAAATGGAAATGAAGTTTTTGCAAAAGATTAATGAGAAAATGCCAGATCTAGAAGACAAGCAAAGGACGATTAATATACACAATGTTGGGGACAAATTTCAGGCAACCAAGAGATGATTGAGCAAGGAATATTCCTAACTATAATTCTAAGGCTAAAACGAACAAGGAGGTAAGTATGACAAACCAGAAATTGTAGAAATAATATAATTACAGAATAAAAAAGAGAAGGGGAAAAGGTGGGAAATAGAATGAGCTTGCTAACTGACTTTTTCATGATAGCAAGAATCAAAGCATATAATTTAAGGTTGAAAATCATATAAAAGAATCGAAGGCATGTTAAATGTATGAAGATAAAACACAATATAGTTAATATTGACTAAAATGGGGTGGCGAAGGAGGGACAAAATACAGGGAAGGAAGAGGAAATATGCTAACTTTATTACTCATAATAGGGAACTGATAGGCATAGTCCAAAGAAGTCGAGGATTAAGAACATTATCTGAAGTTATAGTTACAAAGGTAGGCGCCAAAAATGCAAAACTGCCTGAACAGCAGAAAAACCCTGCCCAAAAATAAAGTGAGGGGGAAAAGAAGGCAAACAGTGAATGATTTTAACAGAGAAAGTAAGCAGAATAGAAAATAATATGACAGACTGAGATATGACACTGACCTGTCGTAGAAGGTGTGACACTGAAGTTTGAGAGCTTATCCTAGAAGTGCAGCACCCCTCATGCCTGAATATCACTCCAGTCAGCTTTGAAGCACTCCCCTGGGGAAGCTGCACACCAATGCCAGTATCTAGTCCATCCTTCAAAGCAATTTTGGAACTCTTTCTCTGGAATGGCCATCTGAGCTGTTGTCGTATCACCTTTGATGTCTTGAATATCATCAAAATGTCTTCCTTTCAATATTTCCTTTATCTTTAGGTAAAGAAAAAAGTCACTAGGGCCCAGATCAGGTGAGTAGGGAGTATGTTCCACTACACTTATTTGTTTGTGGGTTTTTTGTTGTTATTGTTGTTGTTTTTGAGACAGTCTGTCACTCTTTGTAGAGTGCTGTGGTATCACAGCTCACAGCAACCTCAAACTCTTAGGTTTAAGCAATTCCCCTGCCTCAGCCTCCCAAGTAGCTGGGACTACAGGCGCCCAATACAACACCCGGCTATTTTTTTGTTGCAGTCATTGTTGTTTAGCTGGCCTGGGCCGGGTTCAAACCCACTAGCCTTGGTGTATGCAGCTGGCACCATAACCATGGTGCTATGGGCCTGAGCCACTGCAGTTATTTGTTTACTGGCTAACAGTCCCTCACAGACAGAGCCATGTGAGCTGGTGTACTATGATGTAAGAGCCATGAGTTGTCAGCCAATATTTTCAGTTAAGATTTTCTTTTTCTATGTTTACTTGGTCTGCTATGCTTCTCACAGTCAGCCAACAATTTTGACACACAATTCAATGAATTTTTGCAGTATTTTCTTCAGTTCTGCTCATTACTGGCTATCCTGCCCTCACTTCATCAGGGACAATTTCTCTCCTCTCAGAAAACATTTAATTCTCTTGTACACTGCCATTTTCTTCATGACATTATCCCCACAAACTTGAACTAATGTGTCCTTGATTTCATTTCCACTCTTGCCAATTTTAACACGAAATTTATGAATGTTTGTTCATTGCTCTAATTCAAGCTCCAACATTCTTGTGAGGGCACCCCCAAAACATGCAACAACGATAATGAATGCTTCTTAGCAAGTCATCACCACATGTTGAGATGAACGCAGCTGTGAGACACTGATATACCAAGGTTATGAAACTTTACCAAGTTGTTTGTATCGGGCTGCCAACATAAGCGCACGGTAGAAAGTTTGTGTCAAACAATGTAAGGTAACTTAGGTATATAAAAGATGTTCAGATTGAATTACAAAACCCAACCTAACTCTGTGCTAGGTACAGAAAGGGTGAAAATAAAAAGAAAAACCAGGACTTTTGCTTTGTCCCACAATAGAGAGTAGCAAGAACAGACTTAATGTCTCACCATAAACAACCGAGAAGACTAACAAAGTATTTTTAACAACTGATATTGAACAACAGGCAGCACAGGGTTGTGAATCCTCAGAGAAGAAAAATAAATGAGCCAAACAATTGCCCTACTCTCTTCCTGGAGACAATTTCTAGACCACTGGGACCAAAGGAGGATATGAATGAGCCCAGTGGCCTTACTGCAGTGATGGAGATGGACACTCTGTGGGAAATCTGGGAAAAGAGCCGCTCTCATCCATTCCTAGCAGGAGTATAAAGTGGCAAAAAACTTTTATGGAAGCCAATTTGGCAATACCAAACTAACTTTTTGAGCTAGCATGCTCATGTCTGGGAATCTATTTACAGCTGTACTTGCACAGGTGTGACACAGCAAACGCACACCACAGCAGCAGCCTTGTAATATTGTTTGTATCAGGACAATTTTGGAAAAAATGCAAATGTTCATTTAATAGGGAGCTGGCTAAATAAAATATAATATATCTATACAATGGAGTAGTATGTATCAATAATGCTAATCTTGTTTTTGAATATATGTCACAATCCTAATATATGTTGGCATATCAAATCCATCAGTGATATAAAAACAATACATTATTTCTGACTAAGGGCAGAATTTGTCCCAATTAAAGAAGAAAAAAGTCCAAATAATCTTCTTGAGAGACACAGAGAAAGCAGTGTGGACAAAATTCAAGTCCATTCCAGTTAAATCCTATCCTTAGTTGGGAATAATGTATTATTTTTAGGACTATATGACAACCTTTTTGATGGGCAAGTTTGCAGTATCTACTAAAACTTTAAATGTGTGTAACCTCAGGCTAGCAATTGCCAATTTTTATGAAACTTAATAAATTCATTATAAAATTCACCTAGAATAGAAAAGGAATGAGAGAAAACAAGGAACTTTTTTTTTTGAGACAGAGCCTCAAGCTCTGTCTGTCCCCCTGGGTAGAGTGCCATGGCATTACAGCTCACAGCAACCTCCAACTCCTGGGCTCAAGCGAGTCTCCTGCCTCCGCCTCCCAAGTAGCTGGGACCACAGGCGCCCACCACAAGGCCCGGCTATTTTTTGGTTGCAGCCGTCGTTGTTTGGCGGGTCCGGGCTGGGGATTCGAACCCGCCACCTTAGGTGTACGTGGCTGGCGCCTTAGCCGGTTGAGCTATAGGTGCTGAGCCGGTTATGATAATTCTTATTGTTTTGAAGTTTTATCTTGCTCCCTGCAATATCTCTAGCTCCTTTAATCCTTTTTCTTACTTGTTTTGGTCTCCCTCTTTCATATCAGAGGCTTTTCTTAAATGATTATCTCTAGGTTCATTTGTCTGTAAGAATAACTCTTTAAAAAACCAACTGGAAGCTCTGTGCATAGCTGAGTTACAATAATAACTGAGTCAATTATTGGGTGATCAGCAGCAAATCTTGTCTCCTTAGAAGAGCCTACAAAAGTCAGTATCTTGTAGGTCTTTTGAGGGGAGAGGAAGGGGCAACTCCATTTCTCCAAAGAATATTCTTCCCATCTCCTGCTTAGAGGGTATAATAAGCCCAGCAGTGCCCTGGGAACCTAGTGGTGTACCCCTCATTCTTTACACACCACACTCTCCTTCATCTTCCACTCTAGCCAGCAGCCCGTCTCAGAACCTTCCTGGTAAGTGTTTCTGTAGACTCAGTCTCTGTTCTCCTGAGTGAGGTGGTGGTGCTTCCTGGTTTCCTGGATTAACCAAGAGAAACTGGGCTCAAGCAGCTCTCTGTGCAGACACTGAGCCCTCTGCTCCCTCCCATTCCTCACCCTCCACCTGCTCCCACACTTGCTACCTCCAGTTTCTGAATCTTTCTGGGATTCTGCAGTACAACCACCTTGCTTCTCCATGATCCTCTCTGCAGGCATTCAGTGTAGAGTTGGTGCTTCTCTTTTAATTCATTTCCTTCCAAAAATGTACCATTAGCATTTGTAGTCCAGTATTTCTCTTGGGTTTGTGCTTCTTTTTATTATTATTATTCCTTTGCTCTCACTTTAGAGATGTTTATTGATTTTTTATTTAAGAAGGATGTGTGTTCAATCTACCACATTTCAGTAATTTACTTATTTATAGAGTAGTAAGTTTGTAGATATACATGTATACATATGTATCAAATATAAATATGTTTAAGTGAACCAAAAGATGAATAGTGAAAAATAATCTCCCTTTTACTTTGTCCTTCAATTCCTTCTCAGAAGCACACACATTCACATAGACACACACGAAAGCGTGTAAGTAGATAGTGATGAATGGATTGTATCCTAAATCAGGGAAGTGATTGCTTTGCATACTTCTGGACAATGTGAACATATTAAGTAAAGGGTAGTGCTTAATCCAAAGACAGAAATTTTTTTCCCATCAGAGTTCAGGTTCCATTGCAAATGGTAGATATTTTCAGGGGGCCTTGCGAGTGCCCCATTAGGTAACCTGTATAGTTGGCTGTCTGCCATGGGTTCACGGAGGAGGCCACCCATGGGTGGCATCTTCCACTCCCCATGTGGCTTTTGTTTTCATCCCTTCCTTCCTTTTCTTTCTGCTTTATCCTCTGTGTTTCTTCCTGTTTCCACACTTCCCTACCCGTGGATGCATTTTGCTGGCTTGTGGCCCCCAGGGCTGATCCTCAGGGTGGAGGCAGCCTTCTACCCTGGCTGGGGCATACCCCCACCTGGCCTCCTATTCTGCACTCTGTCCGTGACTAACTAGACTTTAGCAAGGACAGAACCTAGCAGCCTCCTGCACATTTTAGGGGCCAGGTCAGGTCAGGGTGGGCTGCTTGACTCTGTGTAGCAGTGATCTCAGCGCAACTCTTCATCCTGTGACAGGGCCTGCAGCTGCCAAACCAGACTTGATCTCCAAACTGGAACGGAGAGCTGCACCCTGGATAAAAGATCCAAATGGGCCCAAGTGGGGAGAAGGTCATCCTCCAGGTAAGTCCAGACCTACTAAGTTCTGAGGGCATGTGCAGGGTGCAGGTGAATCATTCATCCTGTACCTGTTGTGTATCTGGTGTCACACAATCCCAGGGTAGTCGGGTGGCCAGAGAACATGAGGCTGCATAAGGACCCACAGGATTAGCAGTAACTCCTGGGGAACCAGCCTGACTTTCACTGAAGAGAATGGGGAGGGACTTAAATAGAAGCCACTAGTGGTCTCTAGAAAGGTGGATCCTTATGCTTTGCATAAGTGCTAAGTGAATGGGGGATATCTTAGCTGATAGAAGACTGCAGAGTTCTAGGCAGCAGAACCAAGCATGATTTAATTTTCTCCAAAGGGAAAAAGAAGATGGTGGCTGTAAGAGAGGTAGACACACAGGCCGTGGCTGTGGACTCTGCACCACTTCCAGCTCCTTCTGTGGAGCCGTGTACCTCCTACTGCAGCTCCAGCATCTGTGAAGTAGAAGTGGATGGGCCCAGGAAAACCAAGAGGACTTATAGACCCCGTTCCATTCAGAGGTCATGGTTTGGGCAGTTCCCGTGGTTAGTAATTGATCCCAAAGAGACCAAGCTCTTTTGCTCAGTTTGCAAAGAAAGACCCAATCTCCATGACAAATCATCTCGGTTAGTCAAAGGTTACACTGGGCCTTTCAAAGTGGAGACTTTAAAATACCATGAAGTCAGCAAAGCACACAGGCTCTGTGTCAACACCATTGAAATCAAAGAAGACACCCCCCAGACTGCCCTCATTCCAGAGATCTCCAGCGACCTCATGGCAAACATGGAGCACTTCTTCAATGCTGCCTACTCCATCGCATACCACTCAAGGCCCCTGAATGACTTTGAGAAAATCCTTCAGCTCCTCCAAAGCACTGGGACTGTGATTTTAGGCAAGTACCGAAACCGCACCGCATGCACTCAGTTCATCAAATACATCTCGGAGACCCTGAAGAAACAGATCCTCGATGATGTCCGGAGCTCCCCCTGCGTGAGCTTGTTGCTGGACAGCTCCACTGACACCTCTGACCAGGCCTGCATAGGGATTTATATCCGCTACTTGAAGCAGATGGAGGTGAAGGAGTCATATATCACCCTGGCCCCCCTCTATAGTGAGACAGCAGATGGATACTTTGAGACCATTGTTTCTGTCCTGGATGAGCTGGACATCCCTTTCCGGAAGCCTGGCTGGGTAGTGGGCCTGGGAACAGATGGCTCAGCCATGCTGAGCTGCAGAGGAGGCCTTGTGGACAAGTTCCAGGAGGTCATCCCCCAGCTGCTGCCTGTGCACTGTGTGGCACACCGGCTGCACCTGGCTGTGGTGGAAGCATGTGGGAGCATTGATCTGGTGCGGAAGTGTGACCGGCATATTCGTACTGTATTCAAATTTTATCAGTCCTCAAACAAGAGGCTGAGTGAGCTGCAGGAAGGTGCAGCTCCCCTGGAGCAGGAGGTCCTCCGCCTGAAGGACTTGAACGCCATCAGGTGGGTGGCCAGTAAAAGGCGCACGCTGAACGCTCTCCTCGTGAGCTGGCCTGCCCTCACTCGGCACCTCCAGAGTGTGGCAGAGGCTGGGGGCCAGGTTGGGCAGAGGGCCAAGGGCATGCTAAAGCTGATGAAGGGCTTCCACTTTATCAAATCCTGCCACTTCCTGCTGGACTTCCTGAGCATTTACAGACCTCTGTCTGAGGTGTGCCAGAAGGAGATCGTGCTGGTCACAGAGGTGAACGCCACGCTGGGCCGGGCCTACATAGCACTGGAGACCCTCCGTCACCAGGCAGGGCCCAAAGAGGAAGAGTTCAATGCCAGCTTCAAGGATGGCTGGCTCCATGGCATCTTCTTGGATAGGGTAGACATGGCAGAACAGCGGTTCCAAGCAGACAGGGAGAGAGTGGTGCTCACCGGGATTGAATACCTCCAGCAGAGGTTTGATGCAGACCGTCCGCTACAGCTCAAGAACATGGAGGTGTTTGATACTATAGCCTGGCCAAATGGGATTGAACTTGCCGCTTTTGGGAATGATGATATTCTTAGCCTTGCTAGATATTTCAAGCTCTCTCTCCCTGCAGGATACAGTGAGGAAGCTCTGTTGGAGGAGTGGCTGGGCCTGAAATCCATCTCCCAGAACCTCCCGTTCTCCATGCTGTGTAAAAACGCCCTAGCCCAGCACTACCGCTTCCCCTTGCTGAGCAAGCTCATGGCTGTGGTGGTCTGTGTGCCTGTTTCCACCTCCTGCTGTGAGCGAGGCTTGAAGGCCATGAACCGAATCAGGACTGATGAGAGGACCAAGCTCTCCAATGAGGTGCTCAACATGCTCATGATGACAGCTGTGAATGGCGTGGCAGTAACAGAGTACGACCCGCAGCCCGCCATCCAGCACTGGTACCTGACCTCCTCAGGCCGACGTTTCAGCCACGTCTACTCCTGTGCCCAGGTGCCAGCCCGCTCCCGTGAGAGTAAGTACAAGCAGCAGAGAGTAAATTCCCTGGATGTGGGAAAACAAAGCAAGCTAATCCAATCTTCCCAGTCCTGTGCTGAGCCAGAGTTCTCACCATGTTGGCCAGCAATAGTCTGCAGGCATTCCTGGAGGTTGTGTAGCCATTTGCTAGACTATTGTGCCTTGATACCTGCCTCCAGGCTCCTGTGACCCAGCTAAAGAGACCACATAAGCTCCAGGCAGCAGGGTACAGTGCAAAGACTTCTGGAGCTTGTCTGCTCAGGTTCAATGCTGGCTCTGTCCCCTAACTAGTTGTATGCCCTTGGACAAGTCAGCCTTTTTGTGCTTTGGTTTTTCATCTGTCAGTGAATTAATATATGCAAAGCACTCAGAACAGAGTCTGGCAAGAGGAACAAATGGCGCTAGTTAAAGGTTAAGACCACTCCTGGCAATAACTAGCAGAAGGCCAGCCAGGCCGGCAGCAGCATCATATTCTAAGTGTGGCTGTGTGGACTCTGGACTATGCAGGGATTTTCAGGAGAAAAGAGATCAGCTCAGGTCAGAGTGGCTGTGCAGGGGTCAGCCTTGTGTGTGTGTGTAGCGGGGGTGGTCAAGCCACAGGGAGCAGAAACAGCCACGCTAACCAGCCGGGAGGGCTTGGATCAGGACTCCCTTGAGGGGGAAGTAACGTTAGGAAGGGACAAGTTGCCAGAAACAAGAAGTTTCTCTCTACAAACAGACTCTGGAAACCAAAGAGAACATGCCAGTCATTGGGTTCGCCAGGCCTTTCTTATTCATGTGACAGGGCAGAGCAGCGGTTTTTCTCTTTTGGCATCTTCTGGCTGGTGTCCTTCTGCCTGCTTCCACATCCATTTTTTCTCTCCTATCATCAGCAGTGAGTCTGCATTTTAGGGATGACAGGTTTCATAGGAAGCAAGGTGACCCTGAAGCCATAGCAGGGTGGTTAGGTGAAGAAAAGAGGCAGGGAGAGCCAAGAGGGAGGGTGTGGTGACTCCGTCACCTTAGCAGCTTGTTAAGTGCCTTGTTCTCAGAGTCCAGCCCTGGAGGGAGAGGAATATGGTGGCAGCTATACCGTTGCCCAGGATGTTATTTCCATAGGGACAGAAGGTCTTATACAGACACTTTATGTGGTAACATACCCCCTTCCTGGGCAGGAGCTCTCAGCCTTAGTACTGTTAACCTGGCGCTGGGTGTTTCTTGTTAGGGCCTCCTATGTATTGTAGGAACTTCAGCAGCATCCTGGGCCTCTACCCTTGCCGTAATCACTGGATACCAGTAGCACCTCCCACCGCCTTTGTGACAATCAGAACCATCTTCAGACATTGCTCCTGAAGCAGAAGTATGGCCACTGAAGGAAAATTACCCCTGGTTGGGATCTGCTGTCTTGGGGTAATGGAATAGCAGAGTGAGGACAAGTGAGGGCTGAAGAGCAATCCCAGTCCTATCTCTGGTCTGTTCTGCCATGTTCTTTTCACTGAACAGCCTTGGGACAAAGCTGGAGTGGGCAGGGGACCATCGTGTGACCAATCTAATTGCTGTTCTCCTTTCTCTCTCGCACAGGTGTGGAGCTCAGAAAGGAGCCGGAGGCAGGTGCCATCTGTGTTGGGGGGTCTGGGACCCAGGAGCCACTCATTCTGCCCCCCAGGGAGGCAGTGGAAGTTCAGGAGGACTACATCACAGAGCCTTCTGGGCTATACCCCAGCACCAGCCAGGGGGGCCCTGGCATGTTCTGAGGGAGTGGAATCCTTGGCATTGCCTTGGAGATGCCTCTGCAATCATGGAGACAGGCTCTCTGAAGAGGCTAGGCTTCCCTAGAGTCTTTCTCTGGGGGGGACACTTTTTAAACACTAGGAAGTGGGCAGTGACAAGGTAGCAGAAAGGCTGTATGCCAGAGAGGCAAGGGAGCCAGGAGGCCCCGTAAGCACAGTGGTGCCTCACAGCACATTGTGCTAAAAAGGTTCTTAGCGCAAGTTCATTTTTTTTTTTTGAGACAGAGTCTCACTATGTTGTCATTGGTAGAGTGCTGTGGCATCACAGCTCACAGCAACCTCAAACTCTTGTGCTCAAGTGAGTCTTTTGCCTCAGCCTCCCAAGGAGCTGGGACTATAGGTGCCTGCCACAATGCCTGGCTATTTTTTTAAGGTGCTCCAGGAAATAATCCCATCATGAAAGATTTCACCCCCATTCTAGTAGCAAGAAGACTTTACTGAAGTGGGAGATACTGTTGGGATAGGGGCTTAAAGCAGCACCCAAACTTCTGGGCATCCCTGGAGAACATTCCAGAGAGGCTGCCCATAATCTAAGTGGCAAGGGGGAAAGACCCCTTTCTTAGGATAGAAGATGACCCCGTTCTAGGGAAGAGTCTAGGGACTCTTGGTTGCAAGAGTTCCCAAGAGTCATTATTCTGGGGTCTCTCACCCTGGTTCTCATGGCTCAGGTGGGGAGCTTATATCAGGGAGTTCCTCTGCTTCCTCCCAGGGCTTCCTTCAGAATGAAACAAACATAAAACTTTTGCACAGAGCACCCAGGAGAGATTCTCTTCCCACAGCTCCCAGACAGCACAGCCAGTGCCCTCTGTGACATGGAGCCCAGCCCCTTGCACACTGGAGCATTGTCTGACCCACAGCCCACAAGCCCATGTTCCTCAGGAGCAGGCAGGCCCATGTTGGAGCTAGGAAGCTTGGGATGCAGCCCCAGCTCTGCTCACGCAGTGGTTTAACTGTGATTAATGTCATCTTCTTTTCTGTGCCTCAGTTTCTCTCTTCATGGAGTGGCAGCAGAGAATCCACGTGTTTGCTGCCTCCCTGCCATAGGGTTAGTGAGTGAGAGATCCTTGAGCGCTCCTTGAAAGAAAGACCTCGGCCTGCACAGTGTGGACTTAGCTGCCTTCAGCCCCTGTCCTCGTCCTTAGTGGGACAGGTATGAATTTGTCCCCAAAGCCCTTACTGTGAGATGGGGTACCCTCCAGGTGTATCATCTACATGACAGTCTAGTCCACTCTTAAAGTGGCTCTGCGGCCTCTACATGGAATCACTAGGACTCCACCCAGATAAGCCAAGTCAGATTCCTGAACTGGGCTCAGTGACTGGGGTCTCAGCTCCCCCAGAAGGAATGGGCACGCTCCAGCTTAACTATTCACTGCCCAGGGCATGGGAGGCACCTGGCACTACTAGACCCCCAATCCCCATCATCCCCTCTTCCCATCCAGCCTAAAGTGAAGCACTTTTCCTTCTAGCTTTGTCTTGGCAGGCTCAGGAGGCTGCTTCCTGGGATGGGGATGACTTTGTCTAGGTTCTGCTGCCCTTAAGCATGGGTGGGAAATGAGGGATCTGAGAGGAAAGGGCTTCTCTGCTCCTGCCCCATGCTTGTTTTAAAAAGGCAGCAAGGAGCATGCCATCCCTGCCTGCCTGGCTGCTGGTCTCCAGGTGGGGCCCTGCTCTATGCTGCAAGGCCATGCAATCAGGCCCCTTAACCAGCAGTTTTCTTCTTTCCATTCCCAAAAGGTGCTGCACGCCCTTCCCCATTATTGCAGATGCCATTTCCCAACACCCCCTTCCTTTCCCCTCACCCTTAGCATGTAGCCTTAGTGCCACTGCCCCCTTGTCTTTCTCAGTTCTAGTCAGAAATTCCTTTATCACTTCTCACCTTTCACTTGTGGAAATGTCTCCCAGCTGGAGGGGTCCAAAGGCCCCAAGGCCCCAGACTGCAACTGCAGCTCTGGGAGGTGCCACTATCCACATGGCCATAATGGTCACAGGCCTCCCATTCATAGCCTCCATGGGTGCTCGGGAATTTGCCCCAGGTTAGGTATCCCCTAGACTGGGAGAGAGAAAGGCCTTTTAAAGTGAGGTCTGTAACCCTCCTCTCAGAGGGATTCCCAGTTGAGGTGAGGTTCTGGCAAGCACCCTTCCCTTGGTGTGGCCTCTTCTTCCTCCAATATCCCATCAGAGCAGGGGCCAGTGCTATAAGCAGCCCTGTTGCTCTGTACAGGAGCAGTTCTGGAGCTGATGTGGGAGCCAGGGGAGGTGCCCTCCCCTCTCCACGTCAGCATGCTCTGAGGACCCATCCCAGGCCTTCCTTAGGTTATGGGAAAGGGGGTCCCCTTAGAGCAGAGTGACTGAAATGTTATTTATTATAGGTGTTTGCACTACCCAGTTTCTTGAGGGGCACAGGCTGTTCCGGTTCCCCCTTGTCAGCTAAAGACAAAGAAGGAAGACAACTGATGATTTTGTTCAGGACCCCAGGGTGGCAGCATGGTGAGCACCCTTACCGTTGCCTAGGCTGGCCCCTGCTTTGTTGGGAGGCTAGCTGTGATTTATACCATGGGCCTGGAGCCCCCTTGTTGGGGAGGCTTCCTGTTTTGCCCCACAGGAAGACAAATCATAGGGTACCAGGAATAGAAGGAGCAAGCACACTCTCTTGGCCAGAGTCCCGGCCATTGTGCCCCTGCCACCCCTTCTTGGCCACTGTCCCCCTTCCACCCAGCACCTGTAGTCCTGCTGGCATCTGTGTTTACATCCTAGCATTGCTCCTGCCCTTTCCCTGATGACTGATCCCCATTGGGTCTGACATTCCAAGTAACCAGCATATAAGTGATAGTTTTATTCCAGCAATAGCCATAGAGACTAAGTAGGAGTGGAGAATCTCAGCTGCCTTCCTGGCCAGTTACCTTAGAAGTGTGAACATGCTCCAGACCTTTGCTTCTCTCTCCTGCAAAGGATGAGTTCCTAGGGTGCTAAGTACTTATCAGGGCAGTGAGGGGGTCAGTTCCCTCATACAGGTGTCTGCTTAGCAAAAAACACTAAGGTAACTGGCCCAGGGATATCCTCTCCTCTGGTTTCAAAGATGTGCAAATGAGGTTTAAGAAACCATGTTTAATTCCTAACCTTTTGCTATCTGAATAAAGCAGAGTTTATTTCAACACACGTGTCTGTCCTGTACGTCCATAAGCAAGACCCAGGAGACTGGAGCTGATCAAAGCTAACTAGATCTTCCCTCTTTCAAGAAGAGACAAGGCTAAGAATGGTGCTGGGTGGAGAAAGTGTGTGTTCATCTTTATTTTTGGCTTTTGGTTTCTTCTATGATTCTTGAAAGTGAGCTAAATTTGTTTTGCCAGTGAAAGTTAGGAGAAGGTTAAGATCATTTAATGAGAGTTATAATTAAGTACTTGGCTGTCTTTCTGTGTGTGTATGATACAGGTTCATTCTTGCCTAGGCTAGAGTGTAGTAGCATGACCATAGCTCAGTGTAATCTTGAACTCCTGGGCTCAAGCAATCCCCCTGAGTCAGCTTCCTGCATAGCTAGGACTATAGGTGTGTGCCATCATGCTCAGCTAATTTTTTAAATTTTTTGTAGAGATGGGCCATCTCTCTATGTTGCCTCAAACTCCTGGCCTCAAGCATATCCTCTCTTCTTGGCCTCCCCAAATGCTGGGAGTCATAAGCCGCTGTGCTTAGCCCTTACATTTATTTAGCACTTTATAGTTTACAAAATGCTTTTACCGGCTCGGCGCCTGTGGCTTAAGTGGCTAAGGCGCCAGCCACATACACCTAAGGTGGCGGGTTCGAATCCCCAGCCCGGGCCAGCCAAACATCAATGATGGCTGCAACCAAAAAATGGCCAGGCGTTGTGGCGGGCACCTGTAGTCCCAGCTACTTGGGAGGCTGAGGCAGGAGACTCGCTTGAGTCCAGGAGTTGGAGGTTGCTCTGAGCTGTGAAGCCATGGCACTCTACCCAGGGGGATAGCTTGAGGGTCCGTCTCAAAAAAAAAAAATGCTTTTACTTGACATTATCTCTTTCGGTTTACTGGGAATAAAAAAGCCATATTTTCAAGGAAAAAAACATAGATTTCTACCAGTAGTAAAAGCTTTTGCATCAGACCCATCACTCTACAGAGCTCCCTAAGGCACAAATCCAAGGAACAGCTGGAGCTTGTGGGTCCCAAAGAGGCTTCAACAGTTGAAGTAGGAGCCAGTTTATGGCTTTGATCCCTTTATGGACCTCAGACTGTTACAAAGGTGCCAAATAGATGACTATAGCAATCAATTGCAACTTAGGACAGAAAGGAAACATCAAAGACCATTAAAGGAGAAAAGAATGGAAGCTACAAGCATCCAAAATGAGCTGGTTGTTTAAAGCAAGCACTGCCTTTGGTTCTAGCCTTAGCTGGGGCAGAGAACAGAATCTATTTCACATTATAGTTGGTATTTTATACAGAGAATATTTTTTCTTAAAATTCAGGAAAGTAGGGTTTTTTTTGGAGCTACAGAGGGAGATGAACTTTAGTGGTGATTTTCTGAAAGATTGTAAGGACCATGCTGCTTTATACTGTGTCATGGATGCTAAGTGAACCCTTACCCTGAGTCACGGTTCTCAGCAGTGCACACTCTTGATGAGACTCCTAACCAATCCAGCCAAAACCTCACCTCCACAAGTGAGCCTTCTTTGATTTCTCTATCCTTTGCATGCTCATAATGGGCATGGACTATTCTGATCACAGGGCTCTTAGGCCAGTTTGGCCAGCATTATAGTTTTACAAGAATGCATCACTTCTCACCTAATTTAACAATTCCTAGAAAACTAAGATGGTATTTCATAACTAACATCTTTGTGTATCACCGACCTCCAACTTGCCTGAGTGCTAAATAATGGAAGATGGCACTGTATGCCTAAAATATTTGTAAGTTACCTACCCTCCTCCATGCATGAATATTGAAAAGATGAATAAAGAGGTCTTAACTGGAGAGCAGGGAAGGGCAGGTGTGACCAGTTCCTGCTTGGGGTAAACAGCTATGAGTACACATCATTGCAGGGGTCAGTGCAAGAACTGGTACATTAACCTTCTGCATTACAAAAATTACACCAACTCTCAAGTCATGAAACCATTGACTGACAATGTGTGAGTATGTGGTGGGCTTCGTGGGGCAGCACCTGCTGCTAGAGATGCCCTGTGGAGCCACTGATCCCTAGAAGAAGGGAATTCTACAGAAGATAGAGATTGTTAATCTCCACACAGGGATATGTGAGATCAAAAGGCCCCAAAGTCATGGTGGTTCATGCCTGTAATCCCAGCATTTTGGGGAGCTGACTGGAAGGATCACTTGAGACCAGGGATCCAAGACCAGCCATGCTTGAAGTTAGGGGTTTAAGACCAGCCGTGGACAACCTAGTGAGACCCTCATCTCTATAAAAACTTGTTTGAAAAAATTAACCAGGTGTGGTGGCACGGGCCTGTAGTCCCAGCTATTCAGGAGGCTGAGGCAGGAGATGGCTTGTGAGGCAGCAGTGAGGTGTGATGATTGTAATGATTGTACCACTGCACTCCATCCTGGGTGATGGAGTGAGACCTACTAAAAAAAAAAGTCCAAAGAGAAAACCAGGTTCTGAGGTCTCTTCCAGCCCTGATGGAAGAAACTAGTCTTACTACCTTAGGTACTTTCTGCGTGCTTATTATTTCACTTAATCCTCCAGCAACTTTGTAAGAATTGCCATCCACATTTTATAAATTGCACCTACTTACGCAGGGAGTCAGGGACCTAATCCCAAAGTCCCGGTGGGCTGCTACAGATTGATGCCCAGGCGGCAGGGTATGTGCCTTCTCAGGGTCCCTAAAGTGGCAGCTCGGTCGATCGGATTAGGAGATGCGCGTGCGCAGATCGGTCCGAGCGAGCGCCTCCGCGGTGTGCGTCCTGTTGCGCATGCTCGGCGTTCCTTACCCGGCAGTGGACCCGCGCGCTCCTAGAGCTTGTGTCGCTCTGCCCTGCATCCAGTCCCGGCATCCCGCGCCCGGCCATGACGGCGCACTCGTTCGCCCTCCCAGTCATCATCTTCACCACTTTCTGGGGCCTCATCGGCATCGCCGGGCCCTGGTTTGTGCCGAAGGGACCCAACCGCGGGTAAGGAAACTGCGCAGGCCCTGCCGACCCCCGGTCCCCGTGTCCCTCCATCCGGAGCGGCGGCTTGCTACCCTGCCGCGAGCGCCGGCACCAGGAACACCAGGCTCCCAGACGCCTGCTCTGACGTCTCTGCGCTCAGGCCAGTTCAGCTAGGTAACAGGCCGGAGGCTGGGGTGAAGGGCAGAGTGACATTATAGATGGTTAAGTGTCACCTGTCCTGCAGCCAATAAAGGGCACGGACAGGCACTAATGCAGCCCTCCACTCCTTGTTAGATGTGTTACTGGAGCATATGTCACGCCTCAAGTTCTTAGGTAAATTGGGGTGATGACGACCCTGCCTTAGAAGGCTGCTGCGAGGATTACCCGAAGTAGTGCATGTAAGAAGCTCACCAAGGCATGGTGCTTTGTATATAAGGGTGGTTTTAGCTGGTGGTGTTTTGGGGAGATCCCCTAGCAGATATCAGCACTGATCACCAGTTTCTGCTCATGTTCTCTTCAGGTGTAAAGACTCTCTTGACTACAAGTTCTTCTAGGTCCGAGATTGTTCTCTTCTCCACAGTCTACCCAATGCCCAGCCAAGACTGGTCTAAACCTCTTAGTAATAATGTTGAAAGAGGGGTCAAGTGCTTCTTTCTCTAGCACCAACTCGAAGTGCTTTAGATGAAAGGTCAGAGGCTCTGGTTTGGAGTAGGTTTGGCTTTGCCTGGAGGCTGCTTGGATGGATATATGGATGTTGCCTTTGGTCTTAAAAATAGGCAGGGCTGGCTCGGCGCCTGTGGCTCAAGTGGCTAAGGCGCCAGCCACATACACCTAAGTTGGCGGGTTCGAATCCCCAGCCCGGGCCGCCAAACAACGATGGCTGCAACCAAAAAATGGCCGGGCGTTGTGGCGGGCCCCTGTAGTCCAAGCTACTTGGGAGGCTGAGGCAGGAGACTCACTTGAGCCCAGGAGTTGGAGGTTGCTGTGAGCTGTGATGCCATGGCACTCTACCCAGGGGGATAGCCTGAGACTCTGTCTAAAATAAAAAAAAAAAAATAGGCAGGGCTCAGAGTCCTACAGCTTAGTTTGAAAACCATTTTAGTGGTTCACCTCTCTTGCAAATTTTGGTGAATTCTTTCTTCAGTCCAACTAAAGTCTCTCCTGCTACATGTTAAGCTTCTGTCTCCAGTCTTCTTTGGACACAAAGTAGGTAATGCCTGCTCTCTTTATAACAACTCACTCAGCCTGAGAAATGACTTACTGTCTCCTTGCTTCTTTCCCAGTATTCTGGTGTACTGTTTTCTTTCCCCTTGCCCAATGAAGTTTGAATTCCACAAACTGCTCCCTGGTGGGCTGCCAAAAATGCAGCTGTGTGTAGTTTCTGTTCCCAACATGTCTGCATTAGGATGGAGAAATATTGGGTGATAGAGAAGGAAGAATTTGTAACATAACTTGGATGTGGTCAAGGTTGGCCTCACCATAAAGGTGACATTTTAAGTTTTTATTTTCCATCCTGCTGTTCTTCCTCTGAGTAGACCTCAGCCTCCTGTGTCCAGGTAGCAGAAGAAAGGCCAGTGGGAAAAGAACTGACACCAGGCGCCTTTTCTCTGGCCCTGGCCACGCCTTTTGAGGGTGCTGGTTCCACCTGCCCTGACCTGTGTCCTCTTCTGTTGCAGAGTGATCATCACCATGCTGGTAGCTACTGCTGTCTGCTGTTACCTCTTGTAAGTACCATTTTCTCCAGCCCCAAATCAGCCAGTTCCTTCTTCCCTTTTCACCCTAGCCTGCTCTTGTAGGAGGTGTTCGCTACTACCATGCCGGGCTAATTATTTTTTATAGAGACAGGGGTTTCTTTTTTTTTTTTTTTGAGGCAGAGCCTCAAGCTGTCACCTTGGGTAGAGTGCCTTGGCATCATAGTTCATAGCAACCTCCAACTCCTCAAGTGAGTCTCCTGCCTCTGCCTCCCAAGTAGCTGGGACTACAGGAGCCTGCCACAATGCCCGGCTATTTTTTAGTTGCACCCGTCATTGTTGTTTGGCGGGCCGGGCTGGATTCGAACCCGCCACCTTAGGTGTATGTGGCTGATGCCTGAGCCACAGGCACCCAGTCGAGACAGGGGTTTCCATAGTGCCCAGGGTGATCTTGAACTCCTGCCTGCCTTAGTCTTACAAAGTGCTGAGATTGCAGGTGTGAGCCATCATGCCTGGCCTTCTTTATATAATATTTAATATTTCCTACCTCCTACTAATAAAAAAATAAATCTTGTTTAAAATAATAATTAGATGTTGGCTTGGCGCCTGTGGCTCAAGTGGCTAAGGCGCCAGCCACATACACCTAAGGTGGAGGGTTCGAATCCAGCCCGGACCCACCAAACAACAATGACAACTGCAACCAAAAAATAGCCGGGTGTTGTGGTGTTGTGGTGGGCGCCTGTGGTCCCAGCTACTTGGGAGACTGAGGCAGGAGACTCACTTGAGCCCAGGAGTTGGAGGTTGCTGTGAGCTGTGATGCTGTGGCACTCTGCCCAGGGGGATAGCTTGAGGCTCTGTCTCAAAAATAATAATAATAATAATAATAATAATTAGATGTTAAATACAGGAGGACATGTGGTTTTTTCAAAATATTCCCTGGACAGAATATAAAGCCCATTCTCTAAAGCTGTTTGTCATTTAGGGCTTGGCAGTATGTCCTTCTCTGCCCCACGTAGGGCCTCAGAGGGCCTTGGATTTGATGGCTTAGAGACCAGGACACAGGGGATTGTGGCTGGGAGGCTGGGGAGAAGAGGCATGTATAAGATGTGAGAAAATTACAAATACGGTATCAACATACGGGAAGTAGAAAGCAGGCTGCAGATTAGATGCATACAGGAAGAAAGGTAAGACCATTTGAAGAAAATATCCGCCTAGAAATTATATTTACAAAGCATGAACTCAGAGCTCAAGCCAATGTAAAGCAGGTGAGGATTCTGACAGCTTCCTGTGTGTTAGGCCATCTGCAGGCTGCTGTAGGGAGTCAAAGGTGAAAAAGACAGATCTCTGTAGAAAGCATTGTTGGTCTGGTCACAGGAGGTGTTCCAAGTCAGGCACTTTCAGAGTCTTTAGGGACCTATTCCTGTGGCAAATGAAGTTGGAATGTTTGTCATGGATGACATGGCTAGACAGCCACCCAGATATCCAGCAGCTGATGCCAGGTACTGGTTAGGTCTTCAGGCAGCTCCCAAGCCTGAAGATCAGGTGGGCAGGAGGCCCCCTGCTCCCTAGCTCCTCTCAGCTTGGCCTTATTTCTTTCCAGGCTCCTAGGAAGAGGTGATTCTGTTGTGGCTTCCCTTAAACCCACCCTATTCTGCCCCCTGGAATGTGATAACTTAGGAACCTGGACTAGAGATATCTGAGGGGATAACTGGAAGCCACTCCTCTTCCCTAATCCCAGGGTCCAGGCCCCACTCAGATATTTTATAAATATACTGAAAATCAAATCAAACCAAAACCAAAATGTATGAGTACCAGACTGAGCCCTTTTGCTTGCTAGAGTGTGGATGGTTCCATGTGACCCTTCTTCACTCCCAGGAGCACAGCCCTGCCATCTGCTGGGTCAGTTGCATCCACCTTGAGAGAAAACAAAAGAGTGTGACCAAGGCCTCCCCTCCCTGTGTGCCCACGGCAAGGCTCCTTCTGTGCCCAAGCTCACCCCTACCTTGCTGTCCCTGGCAGCTGGCTCATTGCCATCCTGGCTCAGCTGAACCCCCTGTTTGGGCCCCAGCTGAAGAACGAAACCATCTGGTACGTGCGCTTCCTGTGGGAATGACTTGCTGCTGACTCTGGCCCCAGGTACTTGGAGCCCTGTGGGTGGGGAGGAAGGGAGAGTCAGGGCTGTGGTTAGAGTCCTTGTTTGGAGTCAGGTGTTGAAAAATGAAAGCAGGGGCCTGAGCACTGACTCCCTGCATGGCCCTGTGCTGGCCATCAGGGATGAGCTGGGGACTGTAGCCCATTTTCCTTGTCCTCACAGTGCTTCTTCCCAGGACACATCTGGGCGTGGCCTTGTATGGGATTGCTGGGCCACTGAGGGGTGGTGGGTGATACAGAATCTGTTCTGAGCGAACTGAGAGAGTTGAGGGTAAGCTGAGTGACCAGGGCAGGGGCAGGGATGTGGATGCTCTCAGGGAGGGGTTGGTAGGGATGGAGTCTCCATAGTGAGGGAGTGACCCTTTAATGTGATGTGCTTTTCAGGTATCCCAGCTCTCTGGATGACCCTGGCTCACCTATACCTGATGGTCCCTTTATCCTTCCCCTTTCCTCACAGCTATGTCCTAGTCCTCCTCTGGCCAGCTCCCTCCTGCTGGCAGCCTGTGATCCACACCTGTAGGGCCTGCCTATTCTACAGAGGGGAAAGTGCCCCCTTCCCAGCCAGTCCAGGCCCTCTGGGAAAGCCTTGAGTGCAGAATGGGACTAGAACTGGGGATAGCCTCTTAAATTCCTACTGCTCCAGAATTTTCCCTCCCTCATAAGTAGGGCCTGGCTAAGGACCTGGTACAGGTGAGATCTTCCTTTTACAAATGGTACAGAAGCCAGGACTCAACTCAGCCCAAGGGAGGACATATGTCCTTCTAAAGAAGGGACATCCATCCCAGGGTGCTTCGAGCCAGGTGGGGAGTCAGGTACCTAGGTTACTATCTTTGCTACATTTTAAAGAGCAACTTGTTATTTGGGTCAAGATTGAAACCTGGATGTTTAGCATCCTTTGTAGTTATAAAGTCACTTACATTGGCTTGCTGGGAGAGTTGTATCTTAGAATATTCTGTCCTCCTTCCCCCTCTCTGTTCCCCTCTCTGTAGATAGTGCCCTCCCCCCATCCTGAGCATCTAAGCACAGTGGCCATCCCCTATGAGGCCTAGGCTCTGCAGATTTCAAAGTCAGAGTCTCTGACAGCAGGTCTGAGTGCCTGGAGCCGGGTAAGGGGTGGTACAGCACCAATGACCCTGAGAGCACTGGACCAAGCCTCTGCCATGAGTGCACCTGTTGCTGTGCTGGGAACAGTAGGACACAGAGTGTGCTGGTAAGGCTGGGCAGCAGGATAGACAGGGTCAGAGCAGAGGGATCCTTGGGAGTCCCTGCCCTGCCTTCAGTCCTCAAAGAGGGTGAGCTGAGACATTAGACACTTGCCAGCACAGTCAGGTGAGAACTCACCCACCTTGTCTGGTCCCCAGCTGATGGACTGTCCTGTCTTTCAGGGAAGAGAAGCCACCCTCGCTTACTTGTTGACTATTTATTTGGCCTCCCTTCCCAGTCAGTGGGAGGTGTTTGGCATAGCAGTAGAATGAGTTGTGTCCCACCATTTGGGGCTGGCCAGTGGCTCAGGGCTCCAGCTGGGACCCACTAAACCTCCTTCACACTCACTTCCCCTCCTGACCTCGGGCTTTCTGTGAAACAAGGCTTTTGCCTGTGACTTGTACTGGGCATCTGATTCATGTCTAATAAACAGTGATGATGGATAGAGCATTGCGTGGTGGCAAAACCCTGGCCTCTGCCAGCTTGCTGGCTTCCCCATCCTCCACCCTATGGCCGGATTCCCATTTCTTCTTTTGGGGGATTTGGAGAGTGGAAAGGGTGCTGGCAACTGCTGCCTTGGAGCTGCAATCCTGGGAGACTGACACTGAGGACTGCGTTTTCCTGATACCAGGAGGAAGACATGAGTCCTGCTGACTGCTGCACTCAGCCCAGACTAGGCCTGGGAGGGGGAGAGGAGGATGGAGGGTTGTTCAAGTAGAGCTGTGACCACCACCCCTCTGAGCCTTGTATGGCAGCATACAGGCCCCTGGGACTCTGCAGCAGAGCAGGGCCCAGGGTGGCCTCATCACAGGGTCAGGATCTGTCTTCTCAGTGTCCTGCATGGAGCAGGGATTTGGGCAAGGGTAGCTGGGCACCCTAAGGGCAGGACCAGGTATAGGAAAGGCTGAAAGAAGTTCCCTAGGAATAGGAGGATGGGGTAGGGGGTACCTAGGAGAGAGCCAGAGCCCAGAAGCATTTGACCTTGGACTGATCTGAAGGGCAGTGGGTGCCTCCAGAGGGTTTTAAAGGAGAGGCATGACCTGAGCCATTTTGATTTCTGGAACCGTCTCTATAGGTTACACAATGGAGGGGACCTGGGGTGGGGCTGTTGTTAGGGACTCAGGTAGGGGTCTGTTGCCTGGGGAGAGGGAGGGAGAGGGTACCTGCAGGCAGGTACCAGAGAGAGGATGCTCATCCCTGTCTAGCTGGGGCAACTCTGAGCAAAGCAGGAGATGCAGGAGAGGGATATGACCAGCTGAGGTTTTCCTCTATTTCCTGCTGAGTGTCCAGGGCCAGTGAATATTAGATGGGTGTGTTGGAAGGTCTAGAAAAAGATGAGGTTTGAGTGGGAGCCATCGGTATAAGATAACTAAGATCTTTGAGGAATCTTTAGGGGATTCATGGAGTCAGACCCATGGAAGCTGCTGGGAAGGGTCAGGAGGCAGGAGGAGAACCAAGTGAGTATAAGTCCAGAGTATCACAGACCCACATTCCCCTCCACCCCGAAGAAGTCAAGATCAGTTGGCAGCTTTGGTGATGGGTGGTGAAGTCAGACTGCAGTACTCTGAGAGTGAAACAGAGACAGTGGACAGGGTGGACCCCATGGCCCTCTGAAGCAGGGCCCAGAGAAAAGAGAGGAAACTAAACAAGGAGGGACTATCTCGGGCCATTTACCCAGGCCCCCTTGGGTCAGCCCTGGGCCTAGGGACCATTCTTCCATCTCTGGCCATGGTAACTCTGAAGCCAGGCCCAGCCTGCTGCATGGCCACCACTGGGGCTTTGGGTCTGGGATGCTGAAGATCCCTGTTGTCCCACAGAGTTGGGGGGCAGGGAGTAGGGTGGTGTATCCCCTTCTTGGTCTCCATTCTCTGGGTTCTTGGCCTCTATGATTTGGATTATTGGTGTCTTTGGACACTCTCCTGGCATATGAGTGCCCCTCCATGAGTTCTCACTGAACAGCCTGGGGGTGGGAGGACTCATACTCACCCAGGCTCTGTTTCCCAGTCCCTGTGGGGGACAGGGCAGGCTGCTCTTTCCCGAGCAGGGTACCTTTCCCACCTGTCCTTTCTTCCTATGCAGCCATTTCAGAGAGAGAGGTCTGCTCCTCCTCGCTCAGTGGCTGGACTCGCTCACTCTTAGAGGCTTTTCCTCCATACCCAGAGCTGGAACCTGTAGGATGAGCAGGTTTTGTCAAACATAAACAAAGCTGGATGTTCGTTAAATCTGTGAAAACACATTTTATTCAGTAACTACTGACAGTAGGGAAAAGAGCTGAGCTCACACAGATGAGTGTGGAGGGGACAGGAGTTGGGGGGAGAGGGCAATTGGGAACACAGGTGCAAAAAAATTGCACAGGGCGGATCAGTGTTGATGTGGCCAGGCCAGTGTGTGTGCCTGGCAGTGATGGAAGTTAGAGTTCTAACCCCACAGGGACTGGGAAACAGAGGCTTCATGCTTCCTGGTGATGTTTCGAAGGACTGTCCTTCAGGTCCAGGAGAAAGGCACTCACTACTTGCAGGTGAGACATTTGTGTATCTCAAAGGGATAGATGGTTTATAAGTCCAAGCTTTTTCTTTTTTTTGAGAGAGAGAGTATCAAGCTGTTGTCCTGAGTTGAGTGCCATGGCATCATAACTCACAGGAACCTCTAACTCTTGCACTCAAGAGTTCTTCTTAGTAGAGATGGAGTCTTGCTTTAACTCAGGCTGGTCTCAAACTCATGAGCTCAAGCAGTCCACCCACCTTGGCCTGCCAGAGTGCTAGGATTACAGACGTGAGTGCCTGGCCCCAAGCCTTTTCTAGTAAATGCTCTAAGAAGTGGGGAAGAGTAGTTATGAGGTTTATCGTCAGGTGCTATTGAGAACAAACAGTAAATTATTTTGGCAGCCTTGAACTTTTTCAGACAGGAACTCAAAAGGGGGCCCGATGGTTCCAGAGATATGGCCTTGAGCTGCTGGAAGCCATGCCAGGGTTGGTCCAGGGGTTCAGGGCTTTGGACACAGTCATTATAGATGGAGACTTCTTTTATAGTTCTCTGTTTCAAACACACACACCCCTACCTTCAGCTCCCAGTGTGGGAAGCACATCATTAAATGGTGGGCTCCGACACAGGTGCTCAGAGGACCTGCATGAAGCAAAAGGTGTCCATAAATGGGCAGTGGCTGGAAGCAGGGTGCCCCTGAAACATACTGAGTGTCAGAGTGGGAACCAGCCTTGGAGACCACCCTGGGACAGAGCACAAGCCCGCAGAAAAGCAAAGGTAGGTGAGGAACACAAAGCAGCACACAGAGCGTGGCCAACAGAGGGCAGAGTCTACATGCAGGATTGAAGCCTCCAGAGTACTGTGTCCAGTTCATGCAACACCAGTGGGAATGTATGGCGCCAGTGTTGAAAACGGCATCCTTAGAGCTTTGGCTTTGAGCTGGAAAGAGCAATAATTCTCCTGACAAAACTAGTGTCTGTACGAACCATCCTTCGGAGATATTTAATAGTAACAATGGCTAGTGCTTATTGAGCAGTTACTAGGTGCCAGGTGCTGCCAAGTGACAAAGTGGAGGTAACCTGCCAACTTCGTGCCACTCTGATCCCAGGCTTCCCAAACAGTCTTTGACTTTTTCCTACCCCAACATTCCTGAGAGATCTGGCACATTCCAATCTATAACAGGGATAGACACCTACCATCCCAGATTCTCAGTGGGGAGAGGCCACAGGGAGGTGCTATTTCTGCTGACCACACAGTCACCTCTCCCTGCTCAAGCCCCCAAATCATAGTCCTTGGTTAATTTTGGTTGTTTTGAACAGAAATAAGATAATTTCTGGAAATATGAGGAGCCTAATAATCTCCTTACCTGTGTCCCTCAGGTAACCTGTTTACAAACCTCAGGGTTTCCAGGAATGAAATAAGTTGGCAGCCACCACAGTTTTGCTTGACTTGTAACAACCAAAAAGTGAGGGCAGGGCGGCACCTGTGGCTCAAAGGAGTAAGGCGCTGGCCCCATATGCCAGAGGTAGTGGGTTCAAACCCAGCCCTGGCGAAAAACTGCAAAAAAAGAAAAGTGAGGGCAGCTGACCAAAGTCCTGCCAGAAATCAGGCCACACTCCAGGTTAACAAGGCTAAATGAGAATCTCTCACTGGGCCGTGTTGGTCAAAGGATACAAAATTTCAGTTAGACAAGACAAATCTGTTCATGGATCTAGTATATAACATGGTGGGTGTAGAAAGTTTAGAGCCCTTCCAAAGAGAGTTGGGAGTGGATCCCTCTCCTGAAGTAGCAGAGACCATGAAAGTAGATTTTAAGCATTCTCACCACAAAAAAGGAAGTGAGGTAATGGATATGCCAATTAGCTTGATTTTGCTACCCCACAATATGTACATATTTCAAAATTTCACGTATACACAAAAATACATAGAATTTTTGTCAATTTAAAAAATAAATTAACTTTTATTGCAGGAACTGCCAAAGTTTTAGTGTTTAATAATTAATAGCACAACTGACCAAGGTCCAAGATATGAAGATACCATGTTCAAGGAACTAGCTGGTAAATCACTCTAAAAACTGACCATATAGTATAGATAAGAACACACATTTTATAATATAAAACCTGTCTACACATAGTAGTTAATTGCAAAAAGCCGTTCAGTCTTCTCTTGACTTAGAAAAAAGGTGTTGTAGGCTCGGCGCCTGTGGCTCAAGCGGCTAAGGCGCCAGCCACATACACCTAAGGTGGCAGGTTCGAATCCCTAGCCCGGGCCGGCCAAACAACAATGATGGCTGCAACCAAAAAATGGCCAGGTGTTGTGGCAGCCATCTGTAGTCCCAGCTACTTGGGAGGCTGAAGCAGGAGACTTGCTTGAGCCCTGGAGTTGGAGGTTGCTATGAGCGTGATGCCATGGCACTCTACCCAGGGGGATAGCTTGAGGCTCTGTCTCAAAAAAAGAAAAAAGGTGTTGCAGATTTCAGTGTAAATTAGCAACCTTCAACTCTTGTGTGGCAGATATCTTGCTTTCACCTTCCAGTTCTTCCATTTCAGCGTCATGAGGTCTGCAATGTTTTTCTTCCATTCAGTGTCATGAGGTCTGCAATGTTTTTCTCCAGATCATCATTGCAACTACTCATATCATCAATTCTTCCAATGATCTGGTCAGACATGGTCTGAAATTTATCTCGCATCTGCTGCAGGAGGGTCTGCACCACTGAGGCCAGATTCTGCACCATCTTGGGGTCAGTCTCGGCCATCTCCCCGGTTCCCAGCTTGGCAGCGATGTCTCCAATGAATTAACTTTTTTTTTTTTGCAGTTTTTTTGGGGCCAGGTCTGGATTTGAACCTGCCATCTCTGGTATATGGGGCAGTGTCCTACTCCTTTGAGCCACAGGCCCCACCCAATAAATTAACTTTTAAAGGAAGAATCTCTGAAAGTAAAAACTGGAACCCAAGCCAGGTCTGTCTCAACAGAGTACCCTGAGCAGAGCCAGACCAAGACTTTGGTGTGAAATATTGTCTAGGTATAACAGAATTACCTGGAATGCTTGAAAACGCAGGTTCCGGACTTGGTGCCTGTGGCTCAAGTGGCTAAGGCACCAGCCACATACACCTAAGGTGGCAGGTTTGAATCCAGCCCTGGCCTGCCAAACAACAATGATGGCTGCAAC
>CAUYTI010137015.1:0-44751 GCA_963575145.1 Galago senegalensis
AAAAATGGCCAGGCGTTGTGGTGGGCGCCTGTAGTCCCAGACACTTGGGAGGCTGAGGCAGGAGACTCGCTTGAGCCCAGGAGTTGGAGGTTGCTGTGAGCGTGATGCCATGGCACTCTACCCAGGGGGATAGCTTGAGGCACCATCTCAAAAAAAAAAAAAATAGCCCGGAGTTGTGGCGGGCACCTGTAGCTACTTGGGAGGCTGAGGCAAGAGAATTGCTTAAGCCCAAGAGTTTGAGGTTGCTGTGAGCTGTGACACAATGGCACTCTACTGAGGGTGACATAGTGAGACTCTGTCTCAAAAAATAAATAACTAAAAAATAAAAGTAAAATAAAATAGATGGCTGGACGTTAGCCAGTTCATTTGGAGTATGATATTGGGAATTTTTCATTTTACAAACACTCCCATCTTACCAGCTCTGTGACCTTGGGCAAATTATTTAACTCTCTTGTGCTGCTGTTTCCTCATCAGTAAGAGTGGGAACAGTAACAGTACCTACCACACAGGGATACTGTGGACATGAATTTATTCTGTATGTACAAAGCAACAAGCCCAGTGTGTGGTACAGAGTGAAAGCTAGAAGCATTAGTTATCATCACACCTGTGGGTGGGAGCGCTCTTCCTGCAAACGGCCCTCATAATAGGGGAGGTAGACAGTAAGCCTCTACTCTAAACATGACCCCTGGCATATGTCATTTTGAACTTGAGCAAGAATATCAGAAGGATACATTTTAAGAAGTCGGGGCTGTTGGATCATGTACCTTTGTCACTTTGATGGATCTGGCCAAATTGCCCTCCATAAGACTGTGCCAATTTCTGCCTCCGCCATCAAGGCACAAAAGTGCTTCTTTGCCTGCAGCCTTGCCAGCATAGTGTGTTATCAGATGTTTGGATTTTTGCCAGTCTGATAGGTAGGAAATGATCTCTCTGTGTACTTTTAATTTGCAGTTTTCTTATTACAGAGGATGTCAAACATCCTTTCATATGTTTATGAGCTACTTGTAGTTCCTTCTTTTGTGGACTGTGTGTTCATATCCTTTGTCCATTTTTCTACTGGGTCCTTGCTCCAGGATATCATTAAACGAAGAAATGAAGAGAAAGAACAGAAGACATAGTGTAATCACTTTCCTAAATTAAAACAAAACAGTATCTTGGCATGTAGGCATAAACATTCTTGTATAGAACAAACATTTTCTAGAAGCAATCACAGTAAAATGTTAACAGGAGAGTAGACTAGGTGCCATTTTTTTCGATGAGTGTTTAAAAACGTTAATTACTCTAATCCCCTGAGTTGGGGGGGGTGATGTGTTATGTTTTTTGAGCCTTTCTGAAGGACTTTATTTTTCTAATGATGTAGAAATGTTACTAGGATCCTCCTTAAATATCAGTAAGGGTTATTTCACCATTTTTCATGTCTTCATACTGTTTATATTTTAACACTCAATATATGTTATTTTCATTTAAAAACATTTTAGAAGAATATGGGACCTTAAAAATATTATCAGTAGGAACTGAGGCCACTCCTAGAATTTAGCTCATGCCATACACAGTATTAAGTGCTTAAGAAATATTTGTTGGATTGAAACTGAATCACCAAAGACCCAGGTGTAGAATAACAGTATTCTTTTGTTTTCAAGATCAAGGTCATGGAAACGAAAGTTGTTTTCATGTCTCTTATTATTATCCTTTTGTTTGTTTGTTTTAGGTGAGGAGGAAGGTCCCTTTGTCTCACAAAGCCAAGAGGTGCGGAAAACAATGGCAAACACACACCTGTTGATGCTCTGGATAACACCAACACCGTCAGACCAGAGGTTGTATCTCACTGGCTGAGCATAGGTCATATGCCCATCTCAGCCAATCACTGTTGCCAGGGGTGGAGACGATGATTGGTCACGTGTCAGTGACCTCACCCCCCCCATTAAGTTAGCCAAAATCCCAAAAGGACGGCCTCCTATGTTAGTAAAGGTATCAGAAAATGAGCAATCTCATGCTTTGTTTTATTTATTTGTTTGTTTGTTTGTTTTTACAGTTCGTAGCAGGGTCTGGGTTTGAACCCACCATCTCCCGTATATGGGGCCAGCGCCCTACTCCTTTGAGCCACAGGCACTGCCCTATTTTATTTTATTTTTTGAGACAGAGCCTCAAGCTTTCGCCCTGGCTGGAGTGCTGTAGCGTCATAGCTCACAGCAACCTCCAACTCCTGGGCTCAAGCCATTCTTCTGCCTCTGCCTCCCAAGTAGCTGGGACTACAGGTGCCTGCTACAATGCCCTATTGGAAAAATGGCTATTTTTTGGTTGCAGCCATCATTATTGCTTGGAGGGCCCAGGCTGGATTTGAACCCACCAGCTCAGTTGTATGTGTCTGGCACCCTAGCTGCTTGAGCCACAGGCACCGAGCCCAATCTCATACTTTAGTTAGGAGCATAAAGCAATAAAATTCCACATGCAAGGTGCTTTGGCAATATTCATTAAATTTAAAATGCCTGTCGCTGTTACCTCAATTCTGCTTTTAGGAACTTATCTTACAGGTTTATTCATACACGTGCTAAATGACATATATACAGTTACTTCTTATCATGTTGTTTTTTTGTTTTTTGTTTTTTATTTGAGACAGAGCCTCAAGCTATCCCCCTGGGTAGAGTGCCATGGCATCAAGCTCACAGCAACCTCCAACTCCTGGGCTCAAGCGAGTCTCCTGCTTCAGCCTCCCAAGTAGCTGGGACTACAGGCGCCCGCCACAACGCCTGGCCATTTTTTGGTTGCAGCCATCATTGTTGTTTGGCGGGCCCAGGCTGGGGATTCGAACCCGCCACCTTAGGTGTATGTGGCTGGCGCCCCAGCCACTTGAGCCACAGGCGCCAAGCCCATGGATGGACATTTAGGTTGCTTTCACATCTTGGATATTGTGAGTAATGGTGCGATGAAGATGGGAATGCAAATATCTCTTCAACATGCTGATTCCAATACTTTACGGTTTATGCTGCTGGATCATCTGGTAGTTATGGTTTTAACTTTGTAAAAACACCTCTACACTATTTTCCATAGTGGATGGACCAATTTATATTTCCACCAATGGTGTGAAGGCTTCTCATTTTTTTCACATTCTCGATAATGCTCACTTTTTTCTTCTCTGTCTCTCTCTCTCTCCTTCCCTTCCTTTGTTCCTTTATTTTCTTTACTTTTTTCATACTTTCTTTTGCAATAATCATCCAAACAGGTGTGAGTTTCACTAAGATTATGATTTGCATTTCCCTGATATGAGTTTTGGGCACATTTGTGTATCTTCTGTCCATTGATACATTCTTTTGAAAAAGGATACATTATGGGAAACAAAAAACGTCCAGAAAGCAGGCTCTGTTGTAGTATTTATCTACCTCTTGGAGGATCTTAAAGAAGTAAAGGCAAACAAGTCTCTTGACAACTATGCCTGATTTCTGGCCATTTTTCATGTTTCCCATGTTTTTAATTCCTTTTTTAAAAAAGTCTATTCAGGTTCTTTGCTCATTTCTTAATCAGGCTGTTTGTTTTCTTGCTATTTATTTATTTATATTTGAATTCCTTATACATTTTGGATACTAACTTCCCTCTCCCAATTTTGAAAATCTATGTTATTACACATCAAGTGTTTTCTAAAATCATTACATTTTAAACACCTAAGATCATGGTTTGTTTTTCTATTAGCAAATTTAGTTTTTCTTCTTCTATGTATTAAGGGCAAAAACAACTCATTTTTACTGGACAGCAAGAAAAAATACCCTTTCTGATAGACAAGTAGTGTATCTTCCAGATGCCACAGCAGCTGTGGTGCCAGCAGATGTAGAGGCAACTTCCATATTTTGACTTCAGCTAAGAGATAGGGAGCAAGAAACGGATCTATTAAGCTACATTTCATAAAATATACCTGGTATAATGAATTATATTGACCTGTTGCTTAACATGATTTTTTTTTGAAGTTTTTGGCCGGGGCTACTTGTTACACACTGTCTCTGTGACAGAGGGACTGGGTTTGAATCTGCCACCTCCAGCATATGGTGCCAGTGCCTTACTCTTTTGAGCCACAGGCGCCAGTCTGTTGCTTAACATGATTAACCAAACACAGACTCACAAAATGATCGTTTATTCATTCAACATTTGTGGACCCATTATATGTTGATATTGTGGCATGCACTTGCAACACAAAGACAAATAAGACAATACGTGAGCTCTCAATTATCTGTCTAATGGAAACATCACATATGTAAAAATGTGATTATAATATACTCTAATAAAGGCTAACAGTGACATAAATGTAGATTTGAATGAGTGAGATGAGGCCAACTAAGGCTTTTTGTAGAAGAGATGATGGCTAGGTTGAAATAAGAAAATATATTTCAGCAAAGATAGGGAGAGAGACTGTATGTGACAAGTAGCATGAACATAAGTAATGGAAGAGATATAAAATAAATGTGGCAAATCTGGTCCCTGAAGTAGTTTGATATGGCTGAGTGTCAGTGTGTATAGGTATGGATGGTGCATGGTTTAAAAGAATGAGATTGGTGATGCAGAAAAAACTGAATATGGTATGAGATGTTCATGAATTAAAATTTGATTCTGAAGGAGACGTAGATTCATTGATGAAGTGATCAACTTCTAATTTCTACTAAAGTATACTTGTATCTTGTGTCCTTTATAAAATGCAAATGTGACTAGTAAGTGACAGAGCTGAGACTTGAACCAATTTTGTAGTACAAAAAAGACTGTGCTTTACATCGATGTTGAGGAATCCCTATGTCTCCCCATAAACAGTGTTCCTTCATAAATGTCCACAGCTCTGTCTGACTTTGTAATTATCATCGACATCTCCCTAAATTTTATCTTCTTTCTCTGAGTTTACCATTTCTCCTTCATTTCTTTCTCAAGTGTGACCTTGGCTCTTCTGACGCACACCCAGGTTAATAAAGCAGTCACTTGGCTGGCCACACTTACTCTAATCTCTAAAGTTCTACAAATGACATCTATAGAAGTCATTTTAAATGCTCATGTAATCACCGAGTTCAAGAAATATCTATGCCTTGACTTCTACAAGATCCTCCAAGAGACAGACATGTACTATAGCAAAGCCTGATTTCTCTATATTTTTCATGTTTCCCACAATAGATTTCTTTTACAAACATATTTCCCTTTATTCCCCCTAATAAATCTTTAGTTCCAGTTTTTCAGAAGCCTTTGTATTAGACACATTCCATCCTTCCTTTGTGCCTTTGCCCACATTATCCGTGCTACTTGGGATATGACATCCTTTCCTACCAACTCGCTCATTTAAAAATAACAGGTCATTTACTGATATACAATGTTATCTTTTTAATAGAGTGGTCCTGTCAACTGCTCTGTGCCATCAACCTCTCTCCTTTGTGGGATTTTTATCATACTTTTAACATTTCATTCTTCTCTACATATGTTTCTCTTTTCCTTTGTGAGATCTACTATAAACATTGTAGCACATACTGAATTATGTCACACCTGGATTATTACAAGAGTGTACTAAATTAATTCCTTGATATTAGTTTTTCTTTTTTAGTTTGTTGTATAGATTGTTACCAGATTAGATGTCCTTAAAAATAAATATGCATTCTCTTGGGCAGTGCCCATGGCTCAAAGGAGTAGGTGCCAGCCCCATATACCGGAGGTGGTGGGTTCAAACCCAGCCCTGGCCAGAAACTGCAAAAAACACATTCTCAATTAAATTTCAAAGCCCTTCTCTGAACATTCATGACTATTCACCACCCAAATGTATCTTTCAGTACTCCTCTGTGTAAAAACCAGTGTGCTAGCCCAGCCAATATGCTTCTTGCTGTTCAGGTATATGCAGAGCAGGTTTACCTTTACTTGTTTGCTCACGTGGACTCAACAGCATGAACTGTCTTTCTTCCTCTTATCTGTTTGGCAGACTTTTAGTGCTCCCATACCTTTTGAGTATGATCTCTCCCATAGCAGCCCTGCTTTTGCTCATTGTATCAGATAGGGTCTTAGTTGCAAGCAAAAAAAAAAAATGATTCTGACTGCCTAAGAAGAAAATGAATTCAATAACTCAATTAAAGGATATTGGATAGTTCATAGAGCTGTCAAGATACCTGAGGAACTGGAGTAAAGGTTAAACTTCCAGGAATAATGTCTAAGGCCAGGCTGTAGAGCTAGACTGTTGAAAAAACTGTGACCACTGTTGCATTGAAACTCAGGGTCACCCAGTCACAGGAGCACACAAAACAGGGCAGAATCCTGCCAGTGCACACAAAGCAAATATTCAGCCCTGCCTCACAACAGGACAGAAAGTAGCCTGGGTAAAGCAGTCAGATTACAAAAGCTGTAGTCCTTGAATAATTCCTAAAGCTGTTCTGGCATGAAGCCAGTGGACTTGGCTTTAGATGTGACATGGCGTAGTCTCAGATATGTTGGCCATGAAGACATGCCCACATCACTTCTCCCACAAACCCAGCAACACAGCACAGAAAGTGACAGAAGAAGGTGAGAGATTCAGTTAAGTAATCCATGGAATTCCTCCATATCTTACTCAAGTCCACCAAGGTAGACCACCAGGATTCCTTAGAGTGCCCCCAGTGCCAGTACATCTGTAGTGACCAAAGTCCTAGATCACAACATACAATTTATTTTGAATATATGGAAAGCCTTCTCAAGAAGAATGGTTTCAAACAAGATGAGAGTGTGAAGATTGCAAAAAATACTCAAGTCTTCATCTTCAATGTCTAGACATTGATCAATGTCCACAAGCATCAAGAACATCCATGAAATCTGAAATCATGACCTCACTAAATGAATTAAATAAAGTACCAGTGACCAATCATGGAATGATGGAGATAATCTTTCAGACAAAGAATTCAAAATCACTGTTCTGAAAAAACTCAATGGGCTTCAAAATAATACAGAGCAGGAATTCTGAAGCTCATCAGAGGAATTTAACAAAGATTTAAATAATTTTAAAAAGAATAAAGTCAGTATCTGAAGCATGCAATTAACCATCTGAGAAATGCAATAGCATCTCTCAGTAGCAGAACTGACCATGCAGAAGAAAGAATTAGGGAGCTTGAATACAGGATATTTGAAAAATATAGTCATAAGAGAAAAAAAAACTAAAAGAGAAGAGAGAGTGAAAGATCTATACAATTGTCTCAGAAGAACAAATCTAAGTTAATGACCTTAAAGAGAAACTAGAGAGAGAAGTTAGCATAGAACATTCATTCTAATAAATAATAACAGTGAACTTCCCAAGCCTAGAAAATTATAGCAATATTCAGGTAGAAGGTCATAGAACACTAAGCCAATTTAACTCAAATAAGATTGCCTCAAAACATGGATAAAGAAAAGGTCCTAAGCAAGAAAAATGAAAAAAATAACAGTAAATATCCAAATACAGAATATTCTATTGCTGTAATTATAGTGTATAAATTACTTATCTCTTGAGTGGGAAAATAAATTTCTCTTGTAAGTTTTACAAGATAAACTTATCAAAAATAATGACTACAGAAACTTTAGAGGGATAATATAAAATATATAAATGAAAACAACAAAAATTTAAAAAGTGGGGTTGGAGAGGGAGTTACAGTGGATAATCCAGCACTAGAGCACCCAGATGTATAATGGAAATATTATCAGAGCTAAAGAGACAAATAGATGCCAATACCATAATCACTGGAGACTTCAATAACCCATTCTCAGCTTTGATCATATGTCCTCAGACAGAAAAACAGCAAAGAAACATTGCATTTAATATTCACTATAGACCAAATAGACCTAATAAATATTTATAGAACAATTAATCCAACATCAGCAGAATATTTGTTCTTCTTCTCAGCTTTTAGATCATTCTCAAAAGTAGACCATATGTTATAGAACAAAATGAGTCTGAAACATTTCAAAAAAATTGAAATCCCATTAACTATTTTCTCTAAACATGATGGAATAAACCTAGGAGTCAATAATAAGGATAACTATGGAAACTATAAAGCAACATGAAAATTAAACAATATGACTGGTGGGTTAACAAAGAGATTAAGAAGGAAGTTTAAAAATGTCTCAAAACAAATGAAAACACGAAGTATTAAAATATATGGGATACAGAAAAAGCAAAAAGCAGAACATTTATAACAAGTGTCTACATAAAAAGTAGAAAAGCGTCAAATAAATAGTCTTATGCAGTTTCTCAAAGAACTAAAAAACTGAGCAAACAAAACCTCAAATTAGTAGAAGAAAAGAAATAATAAATAGCAGGTCAGAACTAAATAAAATTAAAACAAAAAATACAAAAGATTGACAGAATAAAAAGTTAGTTTTTTGAAAATATACACAAAATTGATGAACCTTTAGGCAGACCAACTTACCATAATAAGACCTAAGTCATTAAAGTCAGGGATAAAAAAGGAGACATTACAATAATACCACAGAAAAAGCAAAGGATCATTAAAAACTATTCTGAGTAACTATACGCAAATAAATTGGAAAACTCAGAGGAAATGGATAGATTTCTAGATGCATGTAATCTACCATAATTAACCCAGGGAGGAATTCACAATCTAAATAAACCAATAACAAGTTACAAGATAGAAGCAGTAATAAAAAAGTCCCATCAATAAAAAATCCCAGGACCCAAAGGCTTTAATGCTGAATTTTACTAAGTATTCAAAAAAGAACTAATACCAATGCCACTTAAACTATTCCAAAAAATTGAGGAGAAGCAAATACTTCCAAACTTAATCTAAAAGACTGGCAATCACTCTTATACTAAAACCAGACAAAGATACAACTATAAAAGAAAACTGTAGGTCAATATCTCTGATTATAATAGATGCAAAAATCCTCAGCAAAATATTAGCTAATCAAAGTCAACAACACATTAAAAAGATTATTCAACATGATCAGGTGAGATTCATACGAGGGATGCAAGGATGGTTCAACATATGCAAATCTATCAATGCAATAAATTATATCACCATAATGAAAGAACAAAAACCAAATGTGATCATTTGAATTAATGTTGAGAAAGCATTTGATAAAATTCATCATACCCTCATGATAAAAACTTAAAATTGAGAATAGAAGCAGCATACATAGTCATGATAAATGCTTCCTTTGACAAAGCCACAGCTAGTACCATACTTAGGAAAAATGAAAGCCTTTCCTCTAAGGATTGAAACAAGACAAGGACACCCACTTTAAACACTGTTATTCAACATAGTACCAGAAGTTCTAGCTAGAGCAATCAGACAAAAGAAATATATAAAAGACATACAAAGTGGAAAGGAAGAAGTTAAATTATCCTTGTTTGCAGATTACATATATATAACATATATATATAATTTTTTTTTGAGACAGACTCCTGTTTTTGTCATCCTGGGCTAGGGTGTCATAGCATCACCATAGCTCACTGCAACCTCCAACTCCTGGGCTCAAGGAATCCTCCAGCCTCAGCCTTCCAAGTAGCTGTGACTAAAAGCGTGTGCCACTGAATCTGGCTAATTTTCTACTTTTGGTAAAGAGACAGTCTCACTCTTGCTCAAGCATGTCTTGAACTCCTGAGCTCATTCAGTCTTCACACCTTAGCTTCCAAGAGTGTTAGGATTACACATGTGAGCCACTGAACCTGGAAGATGTGGTCTTACATGTAAAGAAAACTAGTGACTCTGTAATAAAACTTAGAACTGAACAAGACACTTTCTGTAAGATTGTTCTTAAGTTGAAGGTATATGTAAGTTGGAATAGGTACATTTATTTATTACATGTGATGGTCTCAATAAGTAAATTCAACCCATATGTCAGTTGCATGTTTTAACTCAGGGATGTTGGAGCCACTATGTTGTTGGTGCCGCATACAGGAAACAGCCAGCACACTGATTGAAAGTGCAAGCTTGCAAGAGGTGAGGCTTACCAGAGGTGCAGGAGAGCCCGAAGCAACCTCTGCAGTGGCTGTTTATTGAGATTATACATAACAGGTATGGGAAGTGCCCAGTAATCACATACAAGGACCACAGACTTAGGATTGCTACGTGCTCTTTCTCCCCACGGGCTTGACCCCCACCCTGAAGCACCACAAATGTTCAAGGTCTAACACCTGCTTACTAAAAAAGCAACCAATCTCATCTAATTAGAGCACTAAGTTACTTGAGGGCTTGTCCCCAGGCTATGAAACATCTCTAGGCCAGCCAGGAGACTGTCCTATTCTCAGTGTTTCCCTCAAGAACCCGTGACTGGTCTTATAAGCATGGTGCTCCTTCACCTACACAGGGACTTACTGTAATAGCCTACATTCATAAATGCAAGTTGTATATAACTCAGATGTTTGTTATTTGGGGACTATTCATGCAATCAGATTAGAGGTAGTATTAAGTTCTTATAGGAGAATGAACCCTACTCTAAACTAAGTTGCACACTGTTTATGAGAATCTAATGACTAATGATCTGAGGTAGAGATACAATGCTCTTGAATTACTCCAAAACTGTGCCATCCCACTCTGTCTCTGTCCTGCATGAAAGCAGACCCTGGTGACCAAAAGGTTGGGGGCCACTACTTTATTTCACTAATATTTGTTGTTGCAGTATACTCTATAGAGCTTGTGCTGAAAAGCACACTTTGTTTCTTTACAGTCTGCTTCCATATTATTTGAAGCTTTGCATTCTGAGTCTGAAATACTATAAAAATAAAAATCATTGCTACAAAATATTGTCACTACTAGCTTGTGGGTGAAACTATGTCAATCAATGCTTTTTAAAGGAGCAATCTCATAATCTTATCTTTTAAGTCCTTGAAGATATCTATGTCAGTTATGAAATGTGCACCCTTCCTAAACTGACAGTATTCAGCAAAATCCTGGAAATGCACTTCAAGATTTTATTCTCCAATTCTGTGTTTTGACTGAGATGATAGAAAATACGTATTTCTTCCAATAGTCTCCAGACTTTGGATTCAAAGGATTACAGTGTCTGTATTAAACTGTCAGCTTAAAAAAGCTTAAGATAAGAAAAAGAGAAGCATGATTGTTCAGTGTCTAGAACAGTATGGTCAACTAAATATAGAATTATGGTGATCCTTGAAACTTGTAGGGTGGCATGGAGGAAAGAAAATGTAAACTTAAATTGCAAAAATCTGCTAGCAACAAAGCACAAGTAATACTCGACAGAGGAGTTATCAAAATGGTATTACCCAGCACTGCTAAAATCAATAGAATATGCATGAACAGAACGGGAATGCCTACATAACCATGTTCAGCAATTTGGGGGTGGTAAACAATGGTAAGCAATGTGACAAGGTACTTTAATTATGTGTTTAATAAAAACACAGTACCAGATCACAGTAATAAATCTACCAGAGGGCAATATGGATACATTCACATTAAAAATGACTAAAGCAGGACCTTCCCAAATTGTCCAGCAAAATACTCCTTTAGGACTTGTTAATAGGTGTCTCACAAAAAATATGTTCTATATAATGTATCCTTATCTTAAACATTCATGCATATATCTAACATAGTAAAGATCCTACAAAGGCCTGCAGTAAGGAAATCTATTTAATTCTGTGTGATCTGGAATTTCCCAAACTTTTTTGAGAATGGAATACTATTTTCAGGGAAGGAGAGGACTGTCTTAATGTTAGTGTGAGCATTTTTTTCTTTTCTGTTTTTTTACTTGACTATATCATTTATTCCTATTTTCATTTTTTAATACTCACCACACCCAGGTAGCTCACATTAACAACTTCTCAATAGATAGATAGATAGATAGATGTAGAGATATACATATGTAAATGTATGCATAGATATAAATAGATATACATATATAAATATATAGATATTTAGTATAATATAAATCTAATTGATCTAACGAATAATGTTCCATCATGTGAATATAGCCATGATTAAGTCACTCCCATATTTCCCATATCAAGGACTGTGCCCTCTGCTTAGATGCTCCCCGTCCTCCTTAATTACCACTTCTCCACCAACATGAAGCCTTTAGAATGCACATTTTTCACTTTTTCTATCTATTCCAATATTAATACCCGGACCACAATCATAAAGGTTCTTAGAAGACCTTTATTTTCTCCTCTGACCATGTGAAAATTCTAGGTTTTATCAAGACCGTTTAGTACTTATACATATTTTCTTTATATTATATTTATTTTCTTTATATGGCTATTATTTTGCTCTTATTTCTTAAGGCACATATTCAAACTTTCTAACACATTCCTTTAAGATAACTATAGATAAGGTAAATACAAATATCTAAAAATCTTGCTCACCGTGGTTTCTATTTTCCTCCTTCCTTTTATCTTAAAGTGTATCTTTTGGTTTATTTACTATTTGGACTTTTTTTCCTCCTAAGTATATCACTTGTATGAGGCTGATGGATGATATAGTCCCAAAATTCTCACACATTTGCAAATATTTTTGTTGTTTACAAACGTATCTTTGATATCTTGGTTAGAATATGATCCTGACAATGAGTTATGGTCAGACCTACTTCTAACGTTTGTGGGGCCCATAGTGAAGATAGAAATAGAAGTGTGTATGCCATATATCTATGTGCCTGCTACATCTGACAAAAGGCTGATAAGTAGAGTCTACAGCGGACTCAAATTGATCAACAAAAAAAGAGCAAACAAGCCCATTTGTAAGCAGGCAAGAGAAATGAACAGAAATTTCTCTAAAGAAGATAGACCAATGGCCAACAAACACATGAAAACATCCTCATCATCCCTAATCATGACAGAAATGCAAATAAAAACCACTCTGAGATATCACTTACCCCCAGCAAGATTAGTCCACATCACAAAATCCCAAAGCTGCAGATGCTGGTGTGGATGTGGAGCAAACGGAACATTTTTAGACTGCCTGTCAGATTGAAAACTAATACAATCTCTATGGAAAGAATATGAAGAATCCTCAAAGAACTAAAAGTAAACCTTCCATTTGATCCTGAAATCAATTTGCTAGGTATCTACCTTGAAGAAAAAAAATATCATTTTAAAGTACATTTTACCTAGAATGTTTATTTTAGTTCAATTCACAATTGCCAAGATGTAGAAGTCACCCAAACGTCCATGAAGTCATGAATGGATTAATAAACTATGATATATGTATGCCATGGAATACCATGTAGTATATGAAACCTGAGGAGGTGAGGGTCACACCTCTCAGGAGGTGAGGGGCTTTTGACACAAGGAATGAAAAGGCTTCACACAAGTCTGTGTTGGGGTACTGCAAAACTCTGGGAGGAGCCCTCCTGAGCAAACCTTGGGTCTGTATTTATTATAAAGCAGGAAAAAGTAGTTAAAAATTACTTATCAGACTTCAGCACTAAACAAGGGGAACATGGAAAGTGTCAGACAGAATGGCTCCAATTTATTTTACAAAACCACAGACCTTAACCAAGACCTCTGCTTCCCGCATCAAGGAACCTTTGGAATCTAGAGAAGTCTTTACCATAACCATGAGGCCTGGTACTGTCACACCTCACATATACATTCTCTCTTTGAGGCCAGTTTTCTGATTCTTCTGCTGTACACAACTCCCATGTCATCCTTGTGATTCTCAAGCAGGAAGCAAGTGTTATGCTAAAGATCAGGGCACAATTTTCCTACAGAAAGCAATATATGATCAACTATATGCCCACAGGACAGAAAAACTCAAGTATATTCTAGTGGGGGGAGGGGAGAAGATGGAAATAGACAAGGGGAGGAGGGAAGTGATTGGGAAGTTCTCATCTAATGTCCACAATGTGAGGGTGTTCAGCACTCCCCCTAGGTGAAGGGCTCAACTACAACTTGAACTTTACCTTAGAAATAAAAAGAATGTAACTGAAACATTTTCACCCTCACAACAATCTGAAATAAAATAAATAAATAAAAATTATGTATCAAAATATCACATTGTATACCACAAATAAATGTAAATTGTATCAATTAAAAGCTAAAATGAAAGCTATAAGCCAGGTTAATAATTCATTAAACATATTATGGTAGTATACCCTTGATATGCACACCTTTATAATGGCCTAAAAGCCAAGTTCTACTAAAATTAAAATATAAAATTATTTGACTCTAGTTCTGTATCAGAAATTGGTGGCACAAGGAAAGTCAATTGCTGACTACTGGCCACTGGCTTCAGGTGAAAATAGCACCTAAAATTATTCGATCCATTGCTTTGTGAAGAGGGGAATAGTCAAATAGCCAGGGTAAGGCTAGAGTCATTCACTCCATAAATATCAAGGTTCAGGGCAAGGAGCCTTTTTTGTTTGGTGGAAGAATAATACTTGCTGTGGTGCTTTTGATCAGTAGTCTGTAGATGCTACTCAAGAGCTTATAGTTTCAGTGTTGCAAATTAGAAATCCAATTATAATCTGATTAAATTTTTCCATTCTAGGTAATTTATTTTTTCTGCATTAATCTTTCTAAGAGTTTCTTTTTGTCCTTGGGGAGTTCAGCAAACTGCATCCTGCACAACTTACGTGTGCATGGCCTAACAACTACCACTGGTATTTATTATTTTAAAGGACTAGCAAAACAACTAAGAATATGTGATAGACACCTTACATGGCTGACAATGCTTAAAATATTTACTGTCTGAGCCTTTATAGAAAATACTTACTGTCTCCTGGAGTATAGGCCTATTATCAAAAAATGCTAAAATGTGTGTCTTTCTCACAATCTAATCTTAAAACTCAATGAGCTATTAACCAACAGATTCAGCTCCTTCCCCAAAGTATATTTTCTTGCGTTTTGTTTAATTCTCCAGAGCCCAACTATTAACTACCATGGTGAATTCCTGTAGAAGAGATATATCATAAAAAGAACTATGGAATCTGAAACTGTATTTGAATAACTTCTCTATTTTACATTTTTGTCATTTTTCTGGATTGCTTTCATCAGGATTATCACTTACTGTGAAACTGACATGGCACCTCACAACTCCAGTAGGTGCCATTCACATCAACTAAGCTGTGAATAATGCTTCTTAGGTTGTGCAACATAGTAACTCTGGTGTTTGTCATTAAGACTCTCCCTGTTGTAAAGAATGTAATATTACATAAAAAATCGTCTAATCTAGTAGCTGCAAAACTTGATTGCAAATTAGAAACAGAGCCTGGTTCACATCTCTACATATTCTGACTATTGTTTGTGGTTAGGGCCCTGGCATGGCATATATATATATGTGTGTGTGTGTGTGTGTGTGTGTATGTGTGTGTGTGTGTGTATGTGTATACACACACACACATATATATATATATATATATTTTGGGGGGGCAGGGCTGGGTTTGAACCCGCCACCACTGGTATATGGGGCTAGCGCCCTACTCCTTTGAGCCATAGGTGCTGCCCGGGCATGGATATTTTTAAATGACTCCCCAGATGACTTTAATGTGCCACTATCACTGAGAACAACTGATCCAGTATTTTCACCATACTAGCAATAATATTCTATGAATGGTGAAAGTAATATAAATTCTAGTGAAAAAGTGACCTTGATAGAAGGTAATATAATATATTCTAAGTGTAAATGTAATGCTAATTAGTGTTGCTAAGTTGATATACGAATCTAGGTCTTTTGAACTCCAGAACCCAAATTCTTGCTTGCTATTCTATGGCATCCATATGCACATATGAGCAAACAAACTGATGATACTTCATTAGTTTCCAGTTATACAGATTTAATTACAATGATTCTACCATTATTTTTTGTGGTCACTGAGACCTTAGAGCCGAGAATAACTATCATATTTGTTAGGTAGAATTCTTCTATCAAAAACAGATGTTAACTCTTTCTGCTAGTCCACATAATCTTTTAATGTTAATGACTGCTTTGATCTGAATGTTTCTCTCAAAATTCATGGTTTAGAAATTTAATCCCCAGCGCAATACTGTCTGGGAGGTGGGGCCTAACAGAAGTTTAAGTCATAATGGCTGTGACCTTATTAATGGATTAATACTGCTGAACTCAACTACATCTAGACTTTACCTTACAGACACTAACAGTGTAACCTGATCACATAGCCGCTTATATTAATCCAAAAATGAAAAACAAGACAAACAAGAAAAAGAAGAAAAAATTAAAGAACAAACGAGTGGATAGGTTTTTCCCTAAACAGACACATACTCTTGATTCACTTAAGTTATAGTCAACTGAAATTATAACTTCATGTGCACATGTGCTACTAAACTAAATCATTTCCATGTAGTTTTGAGATTATCTGCTTAGATTTATTTAAAAAGAGCTCTTGGATAAGCAGGTACACTCTCTCTTGCTCTTTTACCATGTGAAGACACAGTATTCATCCTCTCTAGAGGATTTAGTGTTAAACATGCCATATTAGAAGCAGAACCCAAACATGCCAACACCTTAAACTTGGACTTCCCAGTCTCCAAAACTGTATAAAAATAAATTCCTAGTTTTTATCCATTATTACCCCAACTAAGATGTTCTGTTTTAGTAGCACAAAACAAACTAGGACAGTGACTAAGGCCCAAAGCTGGATATGAACTATATAGAACTCTAGGAACTTTACAAATTTTAAGCAACTGCAAAACAATTGGTGACAGAAATCTTGTCCGTCCCCTCATCTATATAAGGAGTAAGAAGGGTGGAATCACTGGATTGTGAAATGTTTTTAGTGGGAAAAAATTACTTCTTTCTCTATGAGAGTAGATGGACGCTTTCTACAATTGGCACAGGCCAAGTGAGGTCAAAGGACACCTTCAGTAGAATTATTCAAAGGGACCACAGCTGACTGCAGGAAAACGAGATGTCTCTCACTTCCTGAATGAAGCTGCAATGTCACCCTGGTAATGGCACGAAAAAGGAGACTCATGGGAGACATCTGGAGACCCCTTGATGTTTTTGGAGGAATAAGAGAACATAGAAATTTGGATCCTCTTTTGGTCTAGTCATTTCTTTAAAAAAATTATAGATTTAGGTGGTATAAGTGCAGTTTTATAACATAGATTTAATGTGTAGTGGCAAAGTCTTGGCTGATAATGCAACCGTCACCTTAATAGTGTACATTGTACTCATTAAGTAATTTTTCATCCCTCTCTCTTACCCTCCCATCACCTCACCCTTTTAAGTCTCCAGTATCTATTATTTTACTCTTGGCCTAATTATTTCTAAATGTAGGGGTCCTATGTACTTGTCTACACCCGTAGGGTAAAAGGAAAATATAGAGAATAATATGGGGAAAACCCTTTCAGTGTTGGTTTCATGGATTTTGGAAAAATTAGCAGAGAGGCTTAGCACAAAGAGTAGAAGGTATAAGGCTATCTAGAGAAATTCTGGGCAAATAAGATGCCTCCCAACTTAGAGACACTCAAGGAAGATGAAATTGTTCCTTTATGAGGTAGTCTTCAGTATTGGCAAGGACCAGATTCAGCTGAGCAATGCCTCATGAAAGCTAAACATTTACATTTTAAAAGACCATGCTGAAGCAGAGGATATCAAGCTGGACAAACTTGGGTCATTAGCCAGAGTAGGTGGCCAATAAATCATGTAATAAGAAGTCTGTGTCCCCTATCTTCTCCTCCCTTCCCCTACACCAAAGGAACTGGTTTGAGAAAAGAAAAGATATAAGATACATCTCAGAACCAGTTCACATGGACACATCCACTTCCTACTACCCACAATGGCCTCCAAATAGCCAGGTTAGAGCTTTACGCTGCACTGGAACAGAATATAGGAAATATTTTTTAATTTTTACATTGAATTGAATTAAATTTGAGCATTCAAAAATGGCCACATATTAATGAGATCTGCTAAAGATGTTGCTAAGGGATAGATGGGAGATTGAGAGAATACAGTCAAAAGAAGTGCTTAAAAAAACTTTATTATGTTGCTTAGAACCTTGGTTTCCACCTTAATCACTGGCAAATCTAGCTATGGTTCTGTCTGGAAGACCTTATGGAGGCAAATAAAACATTCTGTCTTGAATTATCATTATTTGAGTACTTTTATCGTTTATGAATGGAAGCCCTCTGCTGTCAATATCTGTATTTGATTATGTTTCTATTGTTCATTGTGATGAACAGAGCATTATGATAACTCATCTGTTCTCATACAAGGGTAAAGTGGAATGTACACAAGGTGAGGAATCAGAAAGACATAGGTTCAAACTCTGTTTTGCCACATACTAGATGGGCAGACTTTATAATTTACAAAAATATAGCCTATATATGATGACAATCTCATAGTTTTAAAAGGAGTAAATAAGATAACACATGTTAAATGCATAGTATGCTGTCCATCATGTAGCAAGCGCTTAGAAAATATTCGTTTCCTTTTGTCCTTCCCCTTGCCGGTGCAATGTACCTAGCTAATTTCTTTGTTCAGAGGTAGGTTTCCAGGGAAGTGAATATGACTCACCTTTCAGGAACCTTCACTTTTGTGAGTTGTTGAAAATGTGATTTTTCATCTTTATTTTTCATATTTTCATATTGTTCCCCAGATTTTGTGCATTTTGGGCCCACAAAGCCCAAATCTACCGATGATGGTATTTAAAGATTTCTCTTAGCCCAAGGCTTCATAACACAAAGCAACCAGAAGAAACTTCAGGAGAATATAAAGAAGAATACTCAAGTTAAACAGAAAATCACTGTCCATTAAACTAGTGATATTTATTATTAATTGAACCCTAAGAACTTGTGTCGTTTTTAAACTTTTTTTATTTTTATCTACACTTCTATGTTCCCTGAACTTGTGTCACTTAAAATATTATAAATGCAATTTAAAAATACAAACACAATGGGTTGCAATTTCAGTATAGACATGGAACCAATGTCAAAAGTAGAAGAACTCAAGAAATCATATAGGCCAGGAAAACGAACTCTTTCTGAAAGAATAGAAGGAAAACAGATTCCAGACGTATTAGCATAGTGTTTCAATTATGCAAGTTTCAGGAATATGTGCCCTGGAAAGAGCCCCTTTTCTTTCTGTGCCTCTGTTTTCCTATCAATATGATGAGAAGTTTGGACTAGATGACTGTGAGGGGCCTTCCAACTCTAACATTATATCTACAATTCTAGTAATCAATATTCTATGATCCTATGAATTAATCAGCAACGAGATACTTCATTATCTCTTCCATGACTTAAATCAACTTGGATATTGTCCTTTTAGGTCCCCCCCTCTACTCACTAGTAAAAGTATCAATGAACAGTGAAATAGACTAATTAAGCAAAATAAAGGAATAAAAGAAACAATGGTCAGGCCATCAATGTATACCAAAGAAGGAAGAATTCAACTGTGATCATTTTTTCTAACAGCTTTATTAATTGCAAGGCTTAGTTTTCCCATTGCTTCTATGTTCAACTACACATCTTCAATTAAATGCTAGAATTGATTTTAGCACAGTCCCTTATTCACCAACAATGACATTGTCTGTCACTGTGTCTGGACACCAGCTTCAAAATACAATTTTAATTCCTGGCTTCTCTGAAAAGAGTCCAACATACAGTGGCTTAACACACAATAAGATTCTAATATTCTGGAAGTCAAAATAAGCAGCAACCTCCTTTCTCCTAGATAGAAACTAAAGAACTAAGGGAATACTCACAATGTTTAATAAAGGTAAAAAGCATTTTAAAATATCTGTGTAGAAAGAAGGATGGATATACAGATAGATATGTGATAAACAAAACACAATAAAATTCTAACGTTAAAATATAGGTGGTGAGAAGAGAGGTGTTTATGGTAAAATATTTTTTGATGGTAAAATATTTAACTTTATTGTGTATTTAAAATTTTTATTGTGTACTGACAAAATTTTTTAAAAATATATTTTGATTAACAAACATGATTGGTTCTTAATAGTGTTCTGTGTATGTGTGTGTATGTGTGCGTGCGTGTAGACAGAGCAACCTATTTTCCTCACACAAAACAAATACAAGCAGACAATGTGGACAATTCCTAAATCACCTTGAAATTAAATCAACAATTTCAAAATGTTAACCATCTGTGGAACATTTTAAAAAATTTACTTTTGAAGAGATAATATGAACAAATGAAGATTAAATGTTGGAAAATAGCTAAATAGATAGCAAAAAATTTGCATCAAACTGACGGATATCTAAAATGTAGTTGTACCACTTTATAAAAAGATAAAATTCAAATAACTTGAAAATCACTAAAACCCAAATCATCTGACTTAGAGTTACTCTGTACTTAATTTGGCCAAACATCCAAGGCTCTTCTTTCATAGAGCTGAGTAGTCTTTGATAAAGAATTTCATACACATACAAATACTTAAGATAATTTCAGAGTTAAATGCTAGAAAGAATTCATTTTAAGGAAACAACGTAGTGTTATAGAAAGTGACAGGTAAGGTGATACAACTTCACAAAGTTCTGAGGTGAAGCTGATGTGAGGGAAGGAGCAAGCCTGGTAAGACCTCTAGGGAGACTGATTCCCAGAAGTATGTGCATGAAGTGCAAAGACCTGAGGTAGAAAATAGCTTAGTATGTTGGAGAAACAGATGGAAGGGCAGCATAGGAAAGCAACAACAGCAACAGCAACAACACCTTTCTTTGGAAAGAAATATGGAGAGTCCTCAAAAAACTAAAAACAGACCTGTCATGTCATCCCATAATCCCATTGCAGAGAGAGAGAGAGAATGCACCACTGTAGAATTTGCTATGAATTTTATATGAACCAGGGATGACAGCCAATATTTTGGTTTAAGGAGCTGAATAAATGGCAGTGCTAACTGCTGAGGTGAGCAACAATAGGAGATGAATAGTTGGGAGGCAAGGGTGAAAAGGCAGGCATTCAAAGTTCTCTTTTTGCCCTGTTACGTGCAAGAATGCTCTCCAAGTGGACACAGCTTATAGGCAGCTGAAAATCTAAGTCTAGGACTTGCAAAGGATTTAAGCTAAAAATATGTGTTCACGTATTCATAATGATGTAGACAGAATGTAATCATGAGGTTGAAGAAAGGGGGTAGTTGGGGGAGGGAGGTGCAAGGATGAGTCCCTGAGCACTCCACAATTTAACCATTGTGAAGAGGAGGAGAATGTAAAGGAGATAAGGAAAAAATCACCTTGAATTTAAATCAACAAAATGTAAATGTGGCTGGTGAGGAAAGGGTGCCAGACGGGTAGAATGGTGTCATGAAGCCCAGGAAAGAGTGCCCCAGCTGGCTCAGCTGGCTCCGCTGGCTCTGCTGACTAATTCTGGAGGCTGAATGAGTTGACACCATGGAGGTTGCTGGTGACCTAAACCAGAGCAGTTTCAGTGGAGTAGAGGGGACCCAAGCCTAAATGAGCACCAAATAAAGAGATAACACTTAATAGGCAGATAAACACAAACATCTAAGTTTCAATGTGAATGAAAGAGAGACATAGATCTCTGGAACGAAATAAAGAATTTAAAGATGAATCTAGCCACATATTGCCATATGGTCTTGACAAGTCAAACGAAAGTATGCACTGGAGAAAAGAATTCCTATTTAATAAATGGTGTTGGGAGAACCGGATAACCACAGGTAGAAAATGGAAACTGGACCCAAACCTCTCACCACGGACAAAAATTGACTCACAATGGAAAAAAAATTAAATGTATGATATTAAATATAAACTAATATTAAAAATAAACTTAATGTCATGAAAAGATAAAAATTCTAGAAGAAAGTGTAGGGAAAACCTCTTGACAATATTGTTCTAGGGAGAGATATTATGAGTGAGACCCTATAGACAATTTTATCCACATCAAAAATAAATAAATGGGACATAATCAAGCTAAAAAGCTTCTGCACAGCTAAGAGCAAAACAACTAAAGCAAACAGACAGCCTTCAGATGAGGAGACGATATTTGCATGTTTTGAATCTGACAAAGGCCTAATAGACAGAATTTACAGAGAACTTAAACTAATCTACAAGAAAACAGCAAACAACCTTATTTATCATTGGGCAAAAAGACTTGAACAGAACTTTCTTCCGAGAAGACAGACAAATGACTAAGAAACACAAGGGAAAAAAATGCTCATTGTCCCCAGTCATCAAAGAAATTCAAATCAAAACCACTGTGAGATATCACCTAATCCCACATTACAAAGTCCCAATGCTGCCGATGCTGCAGTGGGTACAGGGAGAAGGAAGCCCCTATATGCTGTTGGTAGGGGTGCAAATTAATACCGTCTCTCTGGAAAGAAATAAGGAGAATCCTCAAACAGCTAAAAGCAGACCTTCCGTTTGATCCCACAATCCCATCACTAGGTATCTACCCAGAAGAACAAAAAAAATCATTTTTACCATAAGGACATTTGCACTTGAGTGTTTATAGCAGTTAAATTCACAATTGCAAAGATATACAATCAAACTATGTGCCCGCCAACCCAGGAATGGATAAAATGTGGTATATGTATACAATGGAATACTATTCAACCATAAAAAGGTAGAGACCTCACATCTTATGTGTTTACCTGGAAGGGTATGGTGAATATCTTTATAAGGAAAGTATCACAAGAATGGAAAAGCAAGGATCCAATGTGCTCAATAATAATGTAAAATCAGCAGATGAACAAGCTCATGCCCACATGAGAGAAAAACACATTTAAATTCAGAAGGAGTGAGGGGGAGAAGGGGTATGGTAAGCTCTCACCTGCTGGGTGAAGGGCTCAGCTGTAACTTGGACTTTTTCTAAGAAATGTAAACAATGTAACCTAATACTATACACTCTTACATTAATCTGAAACAAATTAAAAAAGAAAGAGAACTTAGAGGCAAAGGGTGAAAAAAAGCTTAATTTTAAAACAAGAGCTATTGGAGCTTTTTATTTGTTAGTGAGAACAATTCACTATAGATTGAGAAACTGATGATGCAAGAGAGAAAGGAGTTCATTGAGGAACTATAGTTCTGGAACATGCAAGAAAGAATGGAATACAGAGTAAATATTACGGCTGCGAAGATCATTAATAGGGATGATGGTGCTTCTTCTATTATGCTGGGACAGGATGTGGAGAATGGGTAGCGAAACAAGTTCTCTGGGCCACTAAGTGGTGAGAAGAGGCAGGAGTTCCTATCTGGATGATTTTTCTCAGCTGGTATTAAAAACAAACTTAATGTTATAAATAGCCAAAATTCCTAACATTTATTAAGTAAATGAGAAATAAAATGGCAATAAAAGTAAACATCAGATGAACAACATGAAATTGCATTTTTAGAAAGTACTGTAGTATCTATACCTCTTTCCATTGAAGGTTACTCCTGTAAATCAGATCCTAATCTAAATGTTATACTACCCACCAAAATGAAAACAAAACCCAAAACACCCCACCACTCCCCCACCAACTGGCTCAGCAGGGAGAACTCACTATCCATAGAGGGAACATTCAGAGAAGCAGAAATCTGCAGACCTATACAAATCCACAGATAAGCCATTTCCAGGATAATGAGAAGGCATCTTACAGATCCAATTTAGAGGAAAACACAGCCTTCATACAATTAATTGAGGAAGAGTTGTTACTTGCAAATCTGAACTTTAAATAATTACAGATGTGTAGAGACATAGAATCCTCTGCAATTAGTAATTAAGGTCCTGCTGCAAGAAAGAGATCATTCCAGAATAGCCAGTGAGTCCCCAAAGTTAGAGATTCACAAGGATGCAAAGCAGAGCCTGAAGTAAGAGGTGAGGAAGAACTAATCTGTTCTCAATGCATTAGCTCTTGTTGCTCAACAGGAATGACAAAGAAGAATAGGAGCGCTGTTTTATTCTCAGCCATTTTATTATGCTTATCTAGCTCAAGTTAAAAAGTCCATTCAAAAATTCTTGTTACATACATATCTAGAGTAGTAATTTGTTCACTGACAATTGTAATCCAGTTTTGGAAACTAGATTGTCACGGTTATGTAAGCAGTACCCTTTTATGAAATGATACCATAATGATATTTATTCCTTTATGGGTGCGCTGCACATAGCAAACATATCAGCAACTCCAAGCCTATTTGTGAGTCAATTTTCATATCTGTAAAAGGATTGAATTACAGTAAGTGAACGTTATGGTCGGTTCAGGTCTAATAATTCTAAGCACTGATAATTACTTTACAGTGTTTATTAGTGGTGGCTACCTAGAGTCGAAACCATAGGTTATTCAGGGATTCGCAATACCATTTATAAATCTTAAATCTGAATTTAGTCCTTCCTGATCACATTATCATTTTCTTTCTATAGTATTTGTGTAGGCTTTAGTAATGTTAAGGTAAAAATAAAGGCAGATATTGGTTTGTTTGCTTTTGTTTCTCCAAGAATAACTCCCTGTGCTTATCCTCTTAGATGCCCTCAGCACACTCGGTGAAGTAGATAAAAGCAGGATCTGTAATGACCTGATCATGGGAGAGCGATAGCCAAATATTCATTCCTTGGTTCTTCAGCCAGAAATGCTTTCTACCTCTCGGTCTAATAGGATGACTAAAACAATATTAGTCAGTGCAACTAGAATCTGTGTACTGAGCACAAGAGCCCATATTAAGGGGCCATAACTGCTTTAGGAGTTGACCAACATACCCTCTTCAAATCTATTAGTCTAGAGATGTGATTTTTTAACAAGTGCAGACTAAATATTGAACTGGTAAAAACATATTCTCCTCAAACAAAAACTGAGTCTTTTAATATAAAAACAGACACATAGAATGGGATCATCAAATCTGTTTCCAACAAGTACATATTTCTTCTTGCACAAAATATATGCCATGTAGGGTACAGACATGTGGGATACTATGATGAAAGAAACATAGGTTTGTTAACCTATTAATATATTAGCCATTTGCTAGCTGGTAGTCTTTTAATAAATTATTCAGATTAAACTTTCTTATCTATATAAATGAAATTTTGTGATAAGTTTAAATGGGACTGGATATATAAAGGTCCCAGCATAGTGTCTGCTATTGAAAAGATACTTAATCAAAAGCTTTTGTTACCACTATTTTAGTGTATCACCTACTTAAATATACCATGATAGAGATGTGCTAATAGCTTCCAGTCTCTCGGACTATATATGTGATCTGTGTATGTGACAGCCTGCCTACTCACATGGACATTTGTATGCACAAGGAGAGGTCCATATAAAACATACAGAATTTTTAACAAGTCCTTCACTGGAATCACATTGGCTGTGTTAAAATCATAAAAGAATGGCAGTTGAGAACACTGAAACGTGACAGAAAAACAGTTATTGGTGTTCAGATGAGGATCCGCACTGATATGCTGGCTCCCACCTTTAAAAAGCCATCTCAGAAGGATATAACCTACACAGTGAAATCCTGGTTGGCTTCATAAAATTCATCATTTCCTTCTGGCTTTGATAATTACATTCAGTACAAACTACAGCCAGGTAAGGCCTTATGATTTCTTATTTTCTACTGCCCCCTGGAGTCAATGATGACTAAAACAGTAAATTGGTCTTCCGAAATAATTGAATGGAGATTTTTAAGGGTGGGAATGTACAATGACTGTCTACACTTTACTCTGATCAAAGATGCATAAAGATCACATGAGTACCTTGTATGTACTGACTACGAAAAATACAAGTCAGCATCAAATGAAATGAGAAAATAATGGGAAATACTAAACTGCAGAATAGTGCTTTTTTTAAAAGTTTGTTAAATGGTTTCTTAAATTGTTCCAAGTCCTCCAATTTGTGACCACATTAATGTAAAACAATGGTGCAACATTAAACTTAAAAGAGAAAAGAAATGTAGTATATCTTTAAAAAAATATAAAAAAATCATGATGTGAAAATCATTTAAAAATAGGCAAAGTCTACTGCACAATGCTGGAATTCAGCAAAGAAAGAACGCAAATTATGGGCAATTACAGCTAACAAGCAAATTGATAATCAACAGCACACAAGCAAGCCTTCAATGATTTTTTTAGGTCATAAAATAAAATTAACTACTATATAATAAGACATTCATTTGAAAAGCATGTCTTTGGAAATATCCTCTTAACAGCCTCTCAATTATGTACTCCGTAATAATCACTTAGTTTAAAACTCTTCCGAGAATTCTAACTTTTTACTCTCTTGAATGTTCTTCCTGTGTACAAGGGTCCTCAAATAAAGGGATTCAAATTATGTTTAGAGAAAATTTGTGTACAAGCATTAATTAAAATCATTGCTATTATACTAAGAGTCCTATCTGTATGAACTTTCTTTAAATGAGTCTTTAGGATATTTACTAGAGCGAGAACTCATTTCAGATCGATTCATATCAATCAGGTAGTAAGAAAGTCAGAATCCCATAAATACCTTTCTCTACTTCATGGAAGGTTCCCTACTTCACCATTAGCAGTGCATAATATTGGATGATGAGAAATATTTTATAATAAAATATGTTTATTCAATTTTTGTTTTCTTTAAATCTGCATTTCTCTAAAACTTATAATGAAAATGTACCAAAACATCCCGCAAATATTTTGCTAATGACTCAGCATACTAAAATAAGACACAGACCCTATATCCAAGGAGGAAATATATAAAAATTTAAAAAAATCTTAGGAAAAAATGTATTTAATTCCTATTCCCACTCCCCTCTCCGACAGAAATAGAGGACAATATAGTCAGTGATAGAATTCTGTATAATGCAAACAAACAATCTAGAGAAAAGAGGTATCATTGCTTTTGTCAGAGGGAGAGTTGACAGAAAATGCCTGATGTCGGACTGGAATGGAGGCCTTTGTGATTGGATGAAAGCAATTTCTGACCTGAGAAAAATAAGAAAAAAATAAGAAATAATTGAGAAAGTAAGAACAACATGAAACACTTCTCCTGAAAGAGAAACTGAAATCTAAAACACCTGGAGGCATTTATTGCTAAGGACAATGAACAAAACCAACCATCTGAATAGGAATTTACTCCAGATGAAATTAACTGTACAGAATAGTTAGTCCAATGACCTTTTTCTTAAATCCAGCTCAACAACTGTTTTGTAAATAAAGTTTTATTGAGCTATAACAATGCCCATTCATGTATGTATCATCCTGGAGTGCTTTTGTACCACAGGGCAGAGTTAAGTGGTTGCAGCAGAGACTGTATGGCCCACAAAGCATAAAATATTTACTATCTTGTCTTTTCTTTTAAAAGTTAACCAATCCTTAAATTAGAGAAAGATTTTAAAATAAATATTCTTAGGATGCTCAAAGCAATAAAGCAATTACATCTATTGAATACAAGAAATTATACACAATGGAAGAAATTAAACAAGAACAGATGGATATCAAAAAACAAAACATTAAAAATTCAACATAATGAATAGAAAATCAGGCAAAAGATAGGAACAGAAAACACAAGCCACACATTCAAATGGTCAGTAAATATGAAAGTATGTTAAACCTCATTAGTAATCATAGAAATGTAAAGCAGAATGAGATAGCATTGCATATCTCTCAGAATTGCAAAAAATACTGTGAAAATAATAATTGTTCTTGAGAAGGTGGAGAAACAAACACTTGGGAGGGTAATTGGTGGAACCTCACCTATTGTGCATACTGCAAGGGTACATGTCAGATTTATTAAGAGTATAAATATATTAACACAACATTTAAGTGAGGTGAAGGCTATGTTAACCAGTTTGATGTAAGCATTCCAAAAAGCATATAAAATCAGCACATTGTACCCCATAAATGCAGTAATGTATACAGCCATGATTTAATCAAAAAAATTGCTTTCCCAAAAAAATAAATAAACATAGTTCCTTCTTTAAAACTACAGAGAAAACTAATACTTTTCCTGGTGAAGTTGAAAATCTGTATACTCCATAAGCCAGCAATTCAACTTTTAGCTGTCTACCTTATAGACTTTACACACATACTATAGAAACCTGCACAGTATTTATAGCAGCATTGTTTTTAGTAGTAAAATATTGAAAACGAAGTTGTCTCCATTAGATATATCTGAAATAAGCCTGAATAACAAACCATGCCAAAATTCAGTGACTTTAAAACAATTATCATTTATTCTTGCTCACATGCTTGTGGATTGCCTACAGAGGCTTTTAATGATCTCAGTTGGGATGAGCTGGTGTTAGTTCAGCATACAGATATGGTTCAGATTTGCTCCATATGTCTCTCATTCTACTTGGACAAGTGGGCTAGCTGGGGCTTTTGTTTTTCTCACAATGATAGGAGAAGTATGAGGAAAGATCCAAATGTGGAAAAGCTTCCACTTGAGTCATGCCCAACAAAATTCTTCTGGCCAAATGAAGTCATATAGCCACGCCTAACATTGATTGGGTTGGAAAATATATTCTGCCTCTAATGAGAGAAATTTAAAAGACACATTTAAAAGAAAATGTGTGAAGAACCAAGAACAACAATGTGATCTACCACAGGTTCATAAGCAGGATAATAGGTACCATCTATGACAAATCTCAGCTCTGTACACACATGCCAACAAGGCTACAATCTCAAATGTGTTATGTTAAGAGTAACAAGCAAATGAAAAAAATATGCAAAATACTTCCATATATGATTTATTCATAAAGAAAGATAGAGAAAAATTGTAGAAAGATGGAAGAAATTTATAAACACAAATTTCATGGTAGTGACTATCTTGAGTAGAACAGGAGAGAAGGGAATGAATGTAAAGAAGTACATGATGAAAAGACTTGGACGTATTCTGTAATTTTTTTATCAAAAAGATGTGAAGCAAATATGACAAAAATTAACTCTTGTCAAAGATTATGTGTGAAAAGCATTATAGTACAAGGGTTTAAGAGAAAACCTGTTTTTTAATGTTCTCCCTCCAGCACTTATTAGCTGTGTGACACTGGAAAAATGACTTAACCTCTCTGAGATTGTTTTCAACTTCAAAATAGGAATAATAACCTATCTCATAATATTTTTGAAATTTAATAGATGAAATGAGTTAACACATGTTAAGCACTTATAAGAGTACCTGGTACAAAGTAAACTCAAGGAGTGTTAGCTACTCATATTCTCCTCCATACTTTTCACCATATTTGATGTATTTCACAATTAAAAAGAAACAAAAAGTATACGTGGTATAGGAAAAGGAGTTGGTAGATAGGGTAAGAGTTTAGAGGGTCAGACCTTACACTGGAGGGAAGTTTTTCTATCATATTTGATTTAATCTAAAATTAGCAGATTTGATGCTTCCTATTCTCCATTAAACTGTTTATTCGTAAGATGCCTACAAGAGCCTAGGGTTTTCAGGGAGCAGTATTTGAGTAAGATATACCTTCTATCTATCTTAGAATGAGGGCACAAAAAATATACTTCTGGATAACTCTACAATCTAGCAAGTCTACTTATGTACACAGAAATTATTCAACAAATGTTCTTTGAATTGAAGGACTTAACTTCCCAAGCCTGATAGAATTAGGTTTGCCATTATTTTTCTTAAAACTGGCATGAACTCATTGCAGTTCTCAGAAGTTCTTCTCTTCTGTAGCTTTGCACCATAATGAATCCTTATAAGGAAAACAACTTTGCATAGCCATAACCACAGAATAACAATAGAACAAATTTTAAATGGCAATTAATTCATCTTCTTCACCATCCCTGAGTCTTCACCTAGACATGACTGTTCTCTCTGTAGCAAAGTTGAAGGGAGTGGGCGAAACAACTGTCATCATTATTTTCCCACTTCCAACCATGGTCTAACACCCTTCTCATTGCTGTCAGTGACAAGTTTTCTCCAGAGGCATTAATATTCACTGGGCATTTTGGTATCAGCATTAAAATATGTGTAATCCAATTCCATTCATCATCTTAGGAGAAGTCAGTATGCAGATTTACCATGTAGTCACCAACTCACTTAGCTCCTTCATCTCTTATACTTCATTGATCTTCTGTGCTACTTATCTACGGCAATCTGAATCTATAGCTTCATGAAGAAGCATTTTGTAATAGATGCATCTACTGAGAAAAGTCAAATAAATCACTCATGCTCTTCCTAGTTCTCACATACCTAACCAGACTGATCACCTCTCTTATTCACCTTCACAGAGACCCTTGCTGCCTCCCTTGATCTTACCATTTCCCACAATCAGTCATTACCTTTCTGCTCTTTCCTATCCCTATACCACACTTTGTTATCCAGGTTTATCTCCCAGACTTCTCTCTCACCTGCCCTTTTACTCCTATCCACCATCATACTCACTTGTAAGACCTCTACCCTGGACTAGTGTTACATTATGCCACTGGTGAATCTAGGCAGCTGCGCACTAGTGGAGATGATCAAGTAATACACACTGCCCTTCAGTATTAACAAGGTCACAGGCATTGCTTGTGAGTACTTCTCAGCCTTTGACAGCATGTTCTAAATATTCACTGCACAGTCCTCAGCCTTCTACTCAAACCCGATGTTCATTTTAAACTGTCACATTAGTTTCCTAATTCATCATCAAGAAAGAGATGAAACAGATGAGAGCTTCTGATGTGTTGTCTCTTAACTTCTCGTCTACTATTTATTATATACGTACATGTCCATTCCTACCTTGTCTCGGAGGATAAATTATCCCTTCTTTATCTCAAGGCCAGTGCCTCCCCTGTGCTTTCAATTCCATGCCCTTTACAAGGACTAGGACTAGGGTGAAGTAAGGGAAGTGCCCAGGGCATAAGATTCCTCTTGAGTGTCAACTTTGCACTTGCACAACTGCCAGAGTAATTGCCTCCCTAAACTTGCAGGTTTCACTTGTCTTACCCAAGTCTAATCCTTGCCCTCCTCATCATTAATCAAATGCACCAAAGCACCAAATCAAATTCATCAAATGCATCAAAGCACCAACTCATCAGTAATCCCCACTTCCTTTATTTTAAAGGTTTCCTTACTACACAGTATTTCTATTCACCCTACAATATGTTAAAGTCATACTCTATTTCTTATTGTAAGTTTCCCATGGAAGCCATGCATGGCCTAGGATCTTTTGTAACTAGGTGGTTGTGATGGTTATTGGGGGTTTTTTTTTTTTTTGAGACTGAGTCTCACTTTGCTCACTTTGTCATCCTCTGTAGAGTGCTCTAGTGTTCACAGCTCACAGCAACCTCAAACTCTTGAGATCAAATGATACTCTTGCTTCAGCCTCCCAAACAGCTAGGACAATAGGCACCTACCACAAGGCCCAGCTATTTTTTTTAGAGACAGGTCTTGCTCTTCCTCAAGCTGGTGTTGAACTCCTGAACTCAAGCAATCCATCTGCCTAGGCCTCTCAGAGTGCTAGGATTACAGGCATGAGCCACCATGCCCCGCCTGTGATGGCTAATTTTACTGCCAACTCAACTAGGCTAAAGCATACCCAGAAAGCTGATAAAACACTATTACTAGGTGTGTCTATAAAAGAGATTAGCATTTAAATGAGCAGATTGAGTAACAGACCCAATTCACCTAGGTGGATCGGGTATCATCCAATCTATCTGAGGGCCTGAATAGAACAGAAAGGCAAAGGAAAAGGAAATTCACTCTCTTTCTTATTGAGTTGGGACATTCATCTTCTCCAGCTCAGGGGCATCTTCCATCCTGGTTCTGAGGCTTTCAGAGTAAAACAGAATTACACGGGTGGCTTTCCTCAGTCTTCATCTTGCAGATGGCAAAATATGGGTCTTCTCTAACCCCCTAATCACATGAGCCAATTTGCATAATAAATCTCTTCTATATAGCTATATAAATCCTATAGCTCTGTTTCTCTAGAAAATTCTGACTAATATTGCAGGTAAATATGACTAATTTCGATATTTAGTAATAGGAAGCAAATTTTGCTCTCCCACCTAAGCAACATTCTTTAATAACAACTTTGTAATTAATAACATTGGTTTGTTCACATCCTAGTACTTTGTCTTTTCTGCCCTGATTTTTTATTTTTTTTAATTTAATTATTTTTTTTTAGAATTTAAGCCATGAAAAGAGTTGCTATTTATTAGGCACTCCTCCAGAGACCCCAATAGGTACATTCTCTCCTAAATATGCTTTTTCTTGTGCCTGGAATCAGACTGTGACCCAACATAAACCAATCAACTCCTATTCATCCTTCAGATCTCAATTACTTTCTGAAGAACGCCTTCTTTTAGCCTAACCTGAAATTAGGTCAAATATGCCTATTTTGAGCTCTTTTGGTAGTAGGTGCTTTTACTTTGCATAAATTACTATGGCTTTTATTTTCTATTTATTTGAATGATTATCTGATTGCTTGTCTCTTTTAACAGAATTTCAGCTCTAAAAGGGCAGGAATGAATCTCAGTTTTGATTACCATATATCTGAAGTGCCTAGAACAATATTTGGCACATTCATAAAAGATGATATGTGAACAATTTATGTATTCATAAATGAAAAATGAAGTTCAAATCCTGCCTCCTCTAGAATGCCTTCCCTAGTAGACCTAGGTTAGGTGTGTCTCTCCCTCTTTTTCTTACAATGTGGTTCGCTTTCATTTCCATGAACACAATAAACTAAATTGTTTATGAAATTGTCTCCTAGACTAGCTTCTGACCATTCTGAAGGCAAGTATTTAATTACACTCACCTTTGAATCTTTAGCACCTAGCACATCACTTCCCAGGATAGATGAGCAATACCTTTTTACTGAATAAATGAAATTATGTGGGCTTTGCTCCTTAACAAAAATCATAATATTTAAAAATTAGGTAGCAATGAGAGTTGGTGAAAACAGTTCGGCAAGTACAAATATATACAGTTAGCTATGGAAAGTTAGCAAAACCAGCCTTTAGAAAAGTCTCTGATATTTAGAATTGGTGCCATATAGCAGATGGGATTATATGATAGGAAACCAAGTCTTTTATCATCAGTAAATAACCAATTTGAGATGTCTTTTTCACCAAGATAGTGGCACAATTTTAACACATTTTTTTTCAAGTGGCTATTTCAATCTTGGGTATCCAAAGGGTGAAACACTGCCAAAAATAATGGAAATAAAATTTAATTTGTGGAAGAAAACCCAAACAAAGTTAAAAATGGAACACTTCAAAGTGACATCATTCCTTCTTTTAAAAAAAGATTCCTAAGTGCCTTCATCAAAAACATAAGAAAAAGATCTTGAACATAGGAAAGATTGCCACATATCTGAAGTGCCTAGAACAACATTTGGCACATTCATAGAAGATGATCTGTGAGCATTTTATGTATTCATAAATGATCTTTGTCTATGCACTTCAGATATATGGTAATTCTTTTCCATATTCAAAAGTTTACAATCACATCCAGAGAAGGGCTAAATTCTAATATCAGGAAACTGAAAACTTAGAGAGACATAGCACTTCATGAACCTCTTTCACATACATCTTATTTATGTTACAAAATCCTTAGAGAAGAATCATTTCTTCCATTTTATAGCCAAAAAAACTAATATATGCAACGCTAACATGATGCAAAATAACATATCGCTAAGTTATAACTTGTAACACTTCCTGTTTTCCAGTGTTTGGGGCTCATGGGAGCGGGCCTTGCACTAACTAGGAGTTGGGAGCTAAGCGCAGGCTTTGCAGCAAACAATGTGCATCACGGCTGGGCGCTCACGGAGTTTACATGACATTGTAAACAATAATTACATGCGGGATATAAAGTCAAAATAGGAGCATGTTTAAAGGTGAGGGGCACGTTGCTGCAGAAGCCAAGAATACAAATAAGGCCGAGTGTGAGATGTTTTCCAATAAAAAGGATTTTTAAGCTGAAAAAAAAAAAAGAGAGATTCAAACTTGTTACGCTATCTCATGCTGCCTCCCTAGCAGTGAGAGTTATTCAAAGTATCTTTATCTCTGTCCCGAAATTTGTAAGAAGACCATATAAATGAGCTAATGTATCTTAATGTTGCATTTCTATTAATATGATTCATTATTTTAGATTAAATAACTAGAAATGACCTTCACACCTTCACATGTTGACGGCAATCTGGAATCGTCTGTCTATGATTTACAGAAGAGATTTTGCTGAAGGTTTTTTATGGAGAAATAATTTTCTTTCAGTCTTGGATATCCCTATTTTTCTTATTATCAGTTCCTCAAGAAAATCTACCTAGTAATATGTGTAACACTTCCTTTTATCATCTTCAAATATCAATTTTGCATATTTTTAAAACCTTAAAAATTGTATACCTTATTCTTTTGTTTTAAATGCTTCAGAATCAATAAGTTATCTTTAGTAAACAATTCTTTAATACACCTGCTGGGATACCATTTGATAATGTAACATTTGACTTTTAGAAAAAATGAAAAGTGCTAAGTATTGTTTTCTTCATGAGAAACTATTCTCTTCTTTGTAAGTGCTAAGGAAGACTTTAAAATGGCTTACTTCAAAATGCAAAAATGTTTTATTAATTCTAACCATTTACTTTAAAAAATGTAGGTGGTATAACAAGTAATGAAAGAGAAACTTTTGCTCCCATTAGTAAATGAAGTAAGTAACAGCATTCCCACCCCAAATATCTTCCTGTTGGTTTATTATGCAATTTTTAAATAATAACTATGTATATGCATTTGTATATGCTGTTTCCCTGAAAATGAGACCTACCCCAGAAATAAGCCCTAGCAGGATTTCTATGCATTGGTTAAGTATAAGCCCTACCCCAATAATAAGACCTAGTGATGCACATGGCTATGCAGCGTATCTGCATAGCCACACCATGCATTTCGGCACAGAGAGGAAGACATCCCCTGAAAATAAGCCCTAGTGTGTCTTCTTGAGAAAAAATAAATATGAGACAATGTCTTATTTTGGGGGAAACATGGTATTATACACAATATATGTGCATATTCTGAAACTATAGCTAGCACATCAAATGTTTGATTATATAGATATTATTGCCTAAGGTATGTTAAAGTATGTGGAGATGTTATTAATTAGTCTATTCAAAGAGACCTTTAAAGTAAATGATAGCAAAGGTGGTACAACAGATACAGGGAAAACCATGAAGACGGTATACAAATGTTTGGTATTTGGAGAAAACTTGGTTAAGAAACTATGTCTTTTGGCAATCTCTTTTGTAAGCTAAGTAATTTCTAAATAAAGGAGAGTAATAAAATAGTATAAAGCTATACCCTGTAAATATTATCAGGTGATTATATCTTATTATCAGGGTAGGACTTATATTTAACAAATGCATAGTCAAACCAAAGCCCTAGAACAACACACTATAGGACACGAACTGCCAGACTGACGAAAGGAATAAGGAAGGAAAGAGAAATGAAATGAAGGCCTGAAGCATAAAGCTCTGCTCAATGCCTGAATGAAGTTTGAGGGTACCTGGGAGAAAAAGGAGTAGACCATACCGGTAGTAGAGACTCTAAATCTAGAAGATAGGGTTGTCTAGCCCCAATGGAAAACAATGAAACTAAGTACAATGTATTTTCTATTACCCAGATTTTCCACTGAACAGGGTCATTTAAACAACTTGTACTGATGAAATAAGTCTTGCCTTGAAATGAATTCCTTGCAGGAAGAAGACTACCACTCCCTCTGAAGAAATTGATCTGCAGAAGTCTTGCATGACAGACCCTCCAAATGTGTTCAACTATGTCTGAACCTTATGCTGCCAAATAGAAGTACTATATAGAATGCACAAATAACACAATTTGATGAAGCAAAAACTGTGCATATAATTCTAAGAAAGGGAATAAATAGTGTGCCAAAGGCTTGAAAGAGATTTAAGTGAAATAAAAACCATAGTGCACTGCATAATTTATTTATGTGTAATTTTTTTCTCTTAGGAGTGTATCTTAAGAAGACTCGAGGAAATCATCAGATTAAAGGTGAAAATGGTAAACTGACAACATAGCAATAAATATAAATGGAGATTATGAAAGCATGAATACACATTTGCAAGGTATGTTAAGAATCACTGATTTCACTAAAATCATAACTGAAATGAAAACAAAGACATTAAATCTCATTTCCAATACAGGTGTCACATGATGCTTTGATAAATTTGTTGAGTATTTTCAGTATTTTATCTATACATATATACATATATTGCTATGTGTTTGAACAGGTGATTAGAATTCCATCAGTTACCTAGATTCTACCTACAAAATTATTTGCACCCAAACTCAATTCTCCATTCTTCTTTCCAAGTATAGTCCTCTTTATGTGCTCTGAGTATCCCACACCGTGCATGCCCTCTTCACAGAGTGCTCTTCATTAATTGTTCAATGTCTTTAAATCACTTGAGCATTTCTATTTTTATTCATATCTTTCTATCAACATTTAAACATGTCCAATTAAAAATAAACAGCATTATTCTGGGAGGCTGAAGTGAGAGGATCTTTTTGAGCTTAACAGTTCAAGACTAGCCAAAGCAAGAATGAGACCCCATCCCTACTAAAAATCAAAAATTAGCCAGGCCTTGTGGCTGGCACCTGTAGCCCCAGCCACTAGGGAAACTAAATAGGATAGCTTGAACCCTGGAGTTTGAGGTTGCTGTAAGATAGGCTGATACTGTGGCACCCTAGCCTGGGCAACAGAGTGAGACTCTGTCTCAAAAAGCAAACACAAATAAATAAAAACTAACATTATTTGATCCTTTGTTGCCCTATATCTACCACTTTCTCTTACTACTTATTCTTTAATAAGTTATTTTGAGCAAGTTCATAGAAATAGAAAGTAGAATGGTGGTGACTAATGAGCAGGGTGATGGAAAGTTAGCGAGATATTAGTCAAAGAACACAAAATTTCAGTTAGAAAGAGGAATAAATTCAAAAGATCCATTGCATAACCTAGTGACTACAGTTAATAACAATATATTGTATACATGAAAATTGCTAAAATATAATTTCAAGTGTTTTCTCTACAAGAACAAGTATGTGAGTTAATGCATATGTTATTAGCTTGATTTACTCATCCACAATGCATGCATATATTAAAACATTATGTCCTGCACATTAAATACATACAATTTTTATTTGCCATTTAAAATTAATTTTTTATGAAGTCAGAAACACATAGAGCATGTATACATTCATGTCTTTATGGGGTACAATGTGTTGATTTATATGCAATTAGAAATGCTTACATCAAACTAGTTAACATAGCCCTCGCCTCATTTACTTAATTATTGTGTTAAGACATTTATGCTCTATAATTAATAGGTTTGACATGTACACTTGCAATATGAACCATAGAAATGAAAAATAAATAAATAAATAAACAAAAGTTATTTCAAGGATTGTCTATGTTTGCATTCTCCATTGTGTAGAGCTGTCCAGCTCCTGGAGTTAACAAGTGACCTGGTTTTTCTATAGCAGTCTGATTTGTACTTCCTGTATCTGTATTATTATTAATAGTGTACGTTTTTGTTATCAAAGAAAATGAAATGGTTTGAGTCATCAAATTACATGGTCACCCTGTATCTGAAATAACCTGTTAAAAGTAATTGGTGAGAGGGAGGAAAAGATACAGTTCCCATAGTGGCAAATACTAACATAAATAAATACATATGTAAATACATACATTGGGTACTTAGAATTATGCAATGTTTTCTTAAGAGCCATTCTCAAAATTCTACCAAGAAACATAATTATGACAAAACTGTACCATATCCAAGAACTACAAGAATATGGTAAAGAACAAAGTAGCTTGACTTGACTAAAATTAGAATTGCAGTACAAACGGGATTTTTAAGGAAATTTTACAAAGGATAAATATGTCTATATAGAAGTGAATAACAAATAAATTTTTGAAGAAAGAATACCTCTGAAGGGAAAAGTAAATATAAAGCAAATTAAATTATTTTAAGTTAAAATAATGGAAATCATGTGGTAAGTAGTGTATGATATGCAAAAAATAAAATAACTGTGGTGAAGTGAAAAATATTAGAAAGTATAAATTAATATTAGTCAGAATATTTTAATTGACAGTAGTACATGTATGTAATAAAAATAAATATATACTGATGGTGTATATACAAATATTTTGTATTGGTGGGTATGTGTGACCAAAAAAGTTAAAAGACTTCTCTACTAGAAAATTCAGGAAAAGGAAGTTGTCATATATGATAAAGAGATTCAAAAACTATGGGAGAAGGGATTAAGTATATTGGTATGATTTCTTAGCAATTGAAGAAATGAGTTTATGTATTCATTTTACTCTATCAAAATAAATTCCACTTTATCAAAATAAATTCCACATAAAATAAATTAATCATTAAAACCCAGAAGAATAAAAAAGTGAATGTTTTTTCAAGTATAAATATGTAGGGCATTCCCATTTTCAAAGAAGAAAGAAATCATGTTCATTATATTCTTCATCAATTGTATTATTCAGAATTTCTGTTTGGTTTGGCTAGAGACGATGGCTCATACCTGCAATCCTAGCACTTTGGGAGGCTGAGGCAGGAAGACTGCTTGAAATCAGGAGGTCAAGACAGCCTGAAAAACATAGCAAGAGCCCATCTCTACAAACATTAGGAAAATTCTCGGCATACTGGTGCATGTCTGTAGTCCCAGATAGCCAGAAATCTGAGGCAGGAGGATTACTTGATTCTTTTCTGTGACTTTTTTTCTGAAATTCAAGTTTGGTCATGTATTATTTTCCTGATTTGTTTGAGTTGTGTGTGTGTTCTCTTTGTGGATTTCCTTAAAACAATTGTTGAAATCTTTGTCAGGTAATTCACAGATCTCCTTTTTTTTTTTTTGGAGAGGGATATGGCACATAATTTTTGTCACTTTTGTGATGTCATGTTCCTTGAAGTCTTGAGGTTCTGTATTCACATTTGAAGAACCCGTCACCTGATCTTCCAATCTATACTGACTGAACTGACTTTGAAAAAGGAAGACCTTCACTATTCAGCCAGGCTAGGGTTTGAGGGGATGTCGCAGACCTTTCCTATGGATGCACTCCTTCCGTTCCTCTTACTCCCTTTTGTGAACAGGGGAAGTCTTAAGATTTCATGTCTTCTCTTGTCATAACCAAGCCAGGAAGGATGTTAGAGCCTCACATTTATTTTCCCTAAGGCAATGCCCTGATGTATTCAATTTAGCATCTTCTCCCAGTCCAGTAGTATTGAACCGTTAGTAAAATCTCATCCATGATGAGACTCCAAAAATAAATCCACACATTTATGATCAACTGATCTTCCGAAAGAACGCTAAGAACCACTATGGGGAAAAGATGGTTTCTTCAACAAATGGTGCAGTGAAACCTGGATATCTATGTGGAAAAGAATGCAGCTGAATTCTTATTTAACACTATTCTGAAAAATCAACTTTAAATGAATTAAAGACTCTATGAAAAGACTGAAAACTGTAAAACTAGTAGAAAACATACAGAAAAAGCTTTTTGACATCAGTTTGGGCAATGATTTTTGGATATTATCCCCAAATCATAAGTAACAAAAGCAAAAATGGTCAAGTGAGACTACATTAAAGTTAAAAATGTATGTGTATCAAGTGGCACCTGTGGCTCAAAGGAGTAGAGGGCCAGCCCCATATACCAGAGGTGGTGGGTTCAAACCCGGCTCCAGTCAAAAAAACTGCAAAAAAAAAATTATGTATATCAAAGGTAGCAGTCAGTACAGTAAAGTGGCAATTTAAGAAAGGGTACAAAGTTTGAGATATGCAGGATGAACTATTTCTGGAAATTGAATGCATAGCATGATGACAATATTTAACAATACTATAGTGTATACTTGAAATTTGCTAAGAATGTAGATCTTAAGTGTTCTCATTATTAAAGAAAAGGTAACTGGGTGAAGCTATGGATACACTCATTAGTTTGATTATGGTAATCATTTCACAATGTAAATGTGTATCAAAACCTCACGCTATATACTACATTGTAAATTTATATAATTCTTGCTCATCATTATACCTTATTAAAGCTAAAAAAGTGGGGAAATGATATTTGATTTATTACTGAGATTTCAGGATTAAAAATATTATTCACAATGATTTTATAATCAGATGATGAAATACTAATTTTGCAATGTTAAAGTGAAAACAATCAAGAGTATGTAATCATATAGTTTTCTTTGAACTCAAATAATAAATATTTTTCCCACATAGGTACAAGACTGGCTAAGACAGTGTCACCCTCTTCCAAGATGTTCATATTGTAGCAAATAACTATTTGCAAATATTCATATTGAAAATAACTATTTTGAATGATGTTTTTCTCAGAATTTGGAGTATAGCTTGGATGGAGAACATCGAACATAAATGTCCATTACAAAATAAAGCAGAGAATAAAGTGAGCTATGCAGATAATTGTGCATCCTATCCTACGTTGAAATGATTTTTTTGACCAGGTAGGGTGGCTTATGCCTATAATCCCAGCAATTTGGAAAACTGAGGCATGAGCTCAAGAGTTTGAGACCAACCTAGGCAAGAGTGAGGCCTCTTCCCTAGTAAAAATAGAAAACCTTAGGGAAGAGGATCGCTTGAGCCCAAGAGTTTTAGGTTGCTGTGAGCTATGATGATGCCACAGCACTCGACCCAGGGTGACAGAGTAAGACTCTGTCTACATGGCAGTGCCCGAAGCTCAGTGGGTAGGGCACCAGCCATATACATAGAGGCTGGAGGGTTTGAACCCAGCTAAACAATAACAACTGCAACAAAAAAAATAATCAAGCATTGTGGCAGGAGCCTGTAGTCCCAGCTAATTGGGAGGCTGAGGCAAGAGAATCACTTAAGCCCAAGAGTTTGAGGTTTCTGTGAGCTGTGATACCACAGCACTTCATTGAGGGCGACATAATGAGACTCTGTCTCAAAAAAAAAAGAAAAAAGACTGTCGAAAAAACAAAAAGAAAACAATTATTTTTTTTGTTAACTTAAACATGTATCTTGATATTTGCCTTAAATATATACCTACATGTTCCAGTTACGTGGTAGATATTAATTTTTGTCAATTTGTAAATGGTCAAAAAAACTATTAATGGAGATTGATTAAAGCAGTATACCTTATAAGTAGTAAACACTGTAAAGCCAACACAAAATCTTGAATCCCAGTGGGAAATGTTATAGTTTGAAACCAATTTTAAATTATTCAAAACATGTTTTTAAATTAGAATATTGTTTTATAAAAGCAAAGACTAAGGCAAAAAAGGTGGTCAGATTTATGGGCCATTAAGGGGGAGGGAAAATTAAGTGATTGGGGAAAATGCTCCTAAAATATACCTTATATTTACACTGCTGGTTGGACTGCAAAGTAATGCAACCTTTTTGGAAAGCAGCAAATAACTCACATTAGACCTCCCATTTGATCCTGCAATCCCATTACTAGGCATCTACCCAGAAAAAAGCAAAATCATTCTAACGTAAGGACATTTGTGCTGGACTGCTTATCACACCTCAATTTACAATTGCCAAAATGTAGAAACAATCTGAATGCCACCAAGCCAGGAATGGATTAACAAGCTGTGGTATATGTATACCATGAAATACTATTCAGCCATTAAAAAGATGGAGACTTTACATTCTTTGTATTAACCTGGATGAAAGTGGAACACATTATTCTTAGTAAAGGATCACAAGAACGGAGAAGCATAAATCTAATGTACTCAATTCTAATGTGAAGGCAGTAGACTAATACAAAGTGGGGGTTAGGGGAATGAGGGAGCGGATGGAGGGGAAGAGGGACTACGATGGGGGGTTATGGTGCACGGCACATCTCTTGGGGGCAGGGCACAATTATAAGAGGAACTTTACCTAACAAATGCAATCAGTGTAACCTAATTCTTTGTACCCTCAATGAAGCCCAAACAATAAAAAAATAAAATAAAATATGCCTTATTACTTGTATACTGTTGTGGATAGGAAATTGCAGGCAAAGAATAGCAATAAACATGCAAAAATCATTAGTTTATGTCTCTAAGTTTATTGTGGCATAGTCATGTGCTAAATGCCAGTAGTGTTTGGAACAAAAGCCAGATAAATAAGTGAAAAGTTTTCTGGAGGCAACAAAAATGACACAGAATCCTTAATGGAGAAAGATTTCCTTGTTGACTATTTTATCAGACTAGTTAACTAGACTGAGTTTGATAGCCACAGACAAAATTTTATCAGTACTATCTATGAAGGGGAGTTATAGGGGACAAAGACTCGGTAGTCAGCATTTGAATCACAGAGCATCACACTAGTAAACCGCGTCCTGCTGAAGAGCAATGAGTGTGGTCGCTTATTTATAAAATCACATCACTTCTCATTCCTTTTTTAATCTATTTTATTTATCTTTGATTTGTTTTTGCTTGATCCTAATGCACTGAAGATTAAGAATATGATGCATTAAATTTCATTATAGATGCTTCAAATTTCATCCTCAATCACAGTTAGTGTTATTACAAAAATAAATCTTTTTCTATTTCAATACTAAATTTAAACACAGAAGTAGCAGAAAATTATGGAAAGTGGTACATTTTTATTGCTTGAAATGCTTACCCACAGAATTTAGTAAAATCATATGGAACAACATGACCATAAGTTAGAGAAGACCTGTATTTTAGTCAGCCAGGCATGTAACATGGTAGGCATTGATTAAAAATTTAAATCTCAGTTTCTTAATTTGTAAAATGTCATAAGAATTCTCAGAAGAGAACTGTGTGGAAAAGACAAAACGTGAGTGATACATTTTGTTAACATGAAGTACTACGCAAAATATTTGTTGTTATTGTGTGGGAGCCTCTTGTGACAAATAGCTAGTGAAGCACTCTCTTACTGGAAAAAGGGTATTTTTAACAGACAACAAATTGATGGCAACAGAATGATATCATCTTAATTTTCCCTAAGAATCCCAAGTACATATTAGCCTGTATGTGGAAAACAGAGCTGTTAGCTATAATCTGTGTTTCTTTTATCTTAGAATATTTTCACATTTTCCAGGTTAATATATAATCATTAGAATTGTATATTTTATATAATCCATGATTCTGAAAACTTTTCCTGTAAAGACCAGCTAGCAAATACTTTAGTCATTGTGGTTCATATAATCTGTCACAACCATTCACTTGACAGATACAAGATAAGAAGTGAATGGGTATGGCTGTGTCCCCCCCAAAAAAATATATTCACCAGAACATTGAACCTTCATCTATTCTATTGATACGCAGTCTTTAAAGAGACAAGGATAATTCCATTGCTATGAAGATGTTGAGAATGTGGGTCCATTCGGAGATGTTTTGCTGCTCATTAACACTTCTGATCCAATTATGTCAGGGTCCAAGGAGAAGATAAAATTACTTGGAGATATTTAGGACACTAAATATATACCTGTTGAAGGAGTAGGTCTCCCTAGCAGGATACATTCAGTTCTTATTCAGTTTTTACACTTGTCTAAATATTCTTAGGCGACATATCATGAGAATGTCACCACATACTCATTTTGTACACTTGGCTTGAAGTTGGAAGAGAACATCAACATACAGTCATTGTCCCATACTCATTTTAGAGTTCTAACAGTTATAAAAGGATATCATTTTTCTTACATGTCTTTGAGAGAGGTCTAAAGAAGATGTCTCTGTACAGTTTTTTATACTCTTGTCCATACATACTGTCTCGTGATTACCAGATAGTTGCTGCAGCTCCACATCACATCAATGCTCCTGACAGGAAGAAACAGGGACATGTTAGTCCACATTAGTTCTTTTTATCAGAAAAAAGCAAAGACCCAGAAACCACTACGTAGACTACTATTTATGTCTCATCAGCGAGAATCGTGCCACTAAGTCTATTCTAGATATGGTGGAATTAACAAGAAAAGGGGAAGTTGGGGATGAGTATGAAGGAAGCCAGCCAACTACAATCACCAAATCAGTAAGGTTATTCCATGATGCAAGTATTAAGGAGTGAGGGCTTATTATTAATAGTTGAGGCTTATGTTCTGTGCTTTCTTAGTGTTTCCACATCATGAAACATATGTAAAATGCTAACAAACATTTACATTTCTTTACAAACATAATGGGTCTCTCTTAGTTCAAAGGGTCTTGCCCTTGGATTTCTACTTTCCCCCATTCCCATGTGGCCACCTGAGGGCATCAATATATTGGTAATCCTGTAATCTGTTCAAGGTAGGTGAGTGTGTTATAGAATACCAGCTCAGTTTCAGCTTAAACTAAAGTGGTAGCTGAGAAAAATGTTGGAAAAATTTGTATTGTGGGTCTGATTTACGTATTTGTTTTGGATAGTGTCATAAATGTTTGACTAGGAGATAGACAACATTGGTTAATTAGCACCAACTTATATGATATCAGGTACACTAAAAAATAAGCATCAGAGGAAAAAGTAAGCTCTTTCAAATTTTAAATCATATTGGTTAGCTGTGCTAATGGCGATAAGCTTCCAGTGGAGTACTATGTATTATTCATGTCTATTTTACTCAACATACAGTAATTAATAAGATAATGTTTAAACTATGATCAATATATGATTATGAATCCGTTAATATGTTTTCATAGATTTTAAAAATGATACTGGAAAATGATACCTTTCTCCAATGAGAAAGTACGGCATGGAATTGGAAAACAGTAGGTTGTATTTCTTTAAAACATTATCAAAGGCTCGGCGCCTGTGCTCAAGTGACTAAGGCCCCAGCCACGTACACCCAAGGTGGCAGGTTCGAATCCAGCCTGGGCCCACCAAAATAACAATGACAGCTGCAACCAAAAAATAGCTGGGCGTTGTGGCGGGCGCCTGTGTTCCCAGCTACTTGGGAAGCTGAGGCAGGAGACTCGCTTGAGCCCAGGAGTTGGAGGTTGCTGTGAGCTGTGATGCCATGGCACTCTACCCAGGGGGACAGCTTGAGGCTCTGTCTCAAAAAAAAAATTTCTGAAAAACATGTGAG
>CAUYTI010137019.1:0-27831 GCA_963575145.1 Galago senegalensis
TCAAGCCAGTCTCCTGCCAACGCCTCCCAAGTAGCTGGGACCACAGGCGCCCGCCACAACGCCTGGCTATTTTTTGGTTGCAGCCGTCATTGTTGTTTGGTGGGCCCGGGCTGGGGATTCGAACCCGCCACCTTAGGTGTATGTGGCTGGCGCCTTAGCCAGTTGAGCTATAGGTGCCGAGCCTGGGTTATTTTCTTATTGTTGAGCTTTGAGAATTCTGTTTTCTGCATACAAGACCATTATGAGATATATTTTGCCAGAGTTTTCTCTGAATATGCTGCTTATCTTTTCATTCTCTTTAATGTCTTTCAAAAAGTAGATACATTAATTTGGATAAAATCTAACTTATCAATTTTTCCTTTTATGTACTGTGCTTTTGGTTTTGTATCACTTTTTCCTAACCTAAGGTGACAAAGATTTTCTCCTATGTTTTCTTCTAGAGCTCTTATCATTACAAATTTTACATTTAGTTTTGTAATCCATTTGGAGTTAATTTTTGTGTAGGGTGTTGATATAGACCAGAGATCTTTTCTCTCGAATGTATCTATACAATTGTTTCACACCATTTATGCTTCTTCCACTAACTGCATTTGTCCTTTTATCAAAGCTCAGTTATCCATAAATGTGTGGATCTACGTCTGGAATTCCTATTCTGCCTAGCTGTGGCTTCATAATAAAGCTTAAACTTAGCTCCCCAATTTTGTCTTCCTCTTTCAAAGACTTTTGGTTATTCTAGGTCTTTTGCATTTTCATATGAATTTTACAATAAGCTGCTCAATTTCTATTTCTAAAAAAAAATAGTTCAGTCTTCTGACCTGTAGACTCAATTTATTATCTTCATGTCTTTAATGTCTTTCATTTAGGGTATAGTTGTAGTTTTCAGAGTATAGGTCTTAGTCATCCTTTGTCAGATTCATCCCTAAGTATTTCATATGTTTTGTGCTACTGTAACTGACATTTTTAAAATTTTATTTTCATTTATTCATGTGTAGAAATATAATTGAGTCTTGTTATTGATCTTATATTTCATAATTTTAATAAATTCATAAGTTTTAGTAGCTTTTTGAAATTCCATTGAATTTTTTACATAGATGATTATGTTGTTTGTAAATAAAAAAAGTCTTTTTTTCCAGTCTTGATGCTTTTGAGAGTTTTTTCCCTTATGGTTGATAGTTTTAAGTCTTCTATATATCCTTACTGATTTTCTACTCACTTGTTCTATCAGTTATTGAGAGAAGGTTATTGAAATCTCAGCTATAATTGTCTGTTCGCTTATTTCTCTTTGCAGTTAAATTAGTTTTTAACCATGTATTTTGAAGCCCTGTTACATCTTCTTGATGAATGGATCCTTTTATCTTTATTAAATAGCCTTCATTATCAATAGTAATATGATTGAAAGTCTGTATCTGATATGCATATGGCTTCCTCAGCTTGGTTTGGATTAATGTTATGTCTTTTTTCATCCTGTGCCATTTAGCTATGTCTTTTTATGGAAAGTCGTTCTGTATACACAAATGTATTTATTTAGGCATGTATATTTATGCACAGTATGTAGTCTAAATTGAAGTGACATTTTCCCATTTCGCTGTAGAATGGTAACCTTATAACACTATAATTTTTCTCCACACAGACTTTGTGTAGTCATGTGTTTTACTCATATGTATGTTATAAAACTCATACTAAATTGTTATTTTTGTTTAAATGATCAATTATATTTTAAAGAAAGTTAGATAATGTGGAACATCTTTTATTTTTATATATATATATATATATTTAACCAGGCACCAAATTGATGGTTTTTATTCTTTTCTTCATATCTACATTTCCATCTAGTTGTTTTGCTTTCTGTCTAAAGGACTTCCTTTAGACGTTCTTATATTGTAGCTGGCCAGGTTCTGAATTCTTTCAGCCTTTGTGTATCTTAAAGTCTTTATTATATCTTCATTTTTCACAGGTCTTTTCATTGGGCATAGAATTATACTTTGACTTTTTTCTTTCAATACTTTTAAAATGTTGCTCTGCTGTCTCCTCACTTGTAATATGTACAAGGAATCTGCTGTCACTTATGTCCTTGTTTCTGTATACATAAAATGTCTTTTTCCTCTGTCTACTTTTATGATTTTGTCACATTTTGAGCAAGTTATTAAAATGCACTTTGGTATAATTTTCTTCATCTTTCTTGTGCTTAAGTTTCATAGAGCTTCTTGGATCTTTGGGTTTGCATCAGATTTATAAATTTTTTCACCATTATTACTTCAAATGTTTTTCTGTCCTAACATCTCTTTTCTCTCCTTCAGGGACTCCAATTAGACATATGCCAACTGAATGTGTTTTACAGCGCACTGGTGCTTTGGGGCTGTTTTGTTTTGTTTCTTGTGTATTTCATTTTGGGTAGTTTCAATTGCTGTGTCTTCAAGTTCATTAATTTTTTTTCTTTGTAAAGTTTCATCTGCTCTTTATCCCATGAAGTATATATTTTTCATCTCAGACATTGTAGCTTTCATCTCTAAAGGATTAGTTTATGTCTCTTTATATTTTATTTGTCTCTACTTTATGTGTTCAATATTTTCTCTAACCTTTTAAATATATGGAAAACAGTTATAATAAATGTTTTAATGTCCTTGACCACTTATTCTAACATCTATATGTCTTATCTATGTCAGTTCTGGGTTAGTTTCAATTATTTTTCTCTCATCATGAGTCATATTTTCCTACTTTTTTGGATGCATGGTAATTTCTTATTGAATGATAGATGTTGTGAATTTTATGTTTTTGAATCCTGCATATTTTTATATGCCTTCAAATATTCTAGAGGTTTGTTCTGGAACACAGTTAAATTACTTAGAAATAATTTGATCCTTTTATGTCTTGCTTTTAAAATGCATGAGATATCACAGACCAACATTTGGTCTAGGGTGAATTATTCCTACTACGAAGCAAAACTCTGTAAAATATTCTAAAGACTGTTCCATGAACTATGAGATTTCCTTTTCTCACTAGTGGTAGCAAGTACTATTCACAGCCCTTTTTTGGACTCTAGGTATCGTTTTCGCTAATCCTTTCAGACAGTTCCTTTCCTGGCCCAGGGTAGTTGTCTCACATATATGTGCTGGTCAGTACTCAGCTGAAGACTTGAGGGGAGCCCTTTGCAGATCTCCATATCCTGTTTCTGAATTGCTGTCTTCTATTGGGCACTCTGCCCTGCACACTCTACCTGTATCACCCTGGATACTTGTCTTTGTGTCTTCAACTTTGAGGGTCCACTAGGCTCTAACTGGATTTCCCCTCCCTGTGCTCTGGCCTGGAAATTCTCCCAAGGAGCTAAGCTGGGACAACTGTGGCTCAAATCATTTGCTTCTTGTGTGTCAGTCTTTTTTTGCCTGATATCCATTGTCTTAAAATACCATCATTTATATATTTTATCCAGTGTTTTAGTTATTTCTGGTGGCAGATGATAAATCTTTACCTGTTACTCCATCTTGGCTAGAAGCAGAACTCTCTTCATTATATTTTTTAAGGTGAAAAAAAGTTATTAATTATGTGTAGTCTGGCTTATTGGTTTTAATTTATGGCTTTTGCCTTTGGTGTTTAGCTTAGTAACACTTATAATTTATTTTAGAAGCTTTATGAACTTATTTTTTACATTTAAATATTTATTTCTTCATAAAATGATCTTAGTCTCTCATAGTACAACATAGTAATAGTAATCTATGTTTTTCCACCAAATGGTTATCTATAGTACTTAGCTTTTTCACATTGAAGCCAAAATATCCAAACTCATTTTGGTGAATGAAAAGATTTTTGTCATTATAAATTTAGTTCATAGATTTTTTCTTAACAGCAATCTCATAATTTGTCTTTTATGCATAGTTTCTAAAATGATGTGTCTTTGATTTAATCCATTGTTTCTCATCTCTGTTCTTAGAAATAAGCAATAACAATAAAAATATTTTTAAGCTTTTATTTTATATTTTAAGTTACCTGACTAACCAACAGCTAGATTTAAGTTACTTTTCCAGTAGTACTGATGTAGTCACTTTATGCTTAATTATTGGCATCCAATCTAGGATTATAAGCTCAATATTGGTGAAAGGATCCTTTTTCCAATTTAAAACCTTTAATAGCTCCTCTTACCCTCAGAATAGAGTCCAAATGTTTTCATATGATTTCAAAGGCCTCCTGTGATTTTCTTCACCTTATCACCGACCAGCGTCATGCTTTCTCCTTCCAGTTCTCGTACATCCACACTGAATGAGCTACTTTTATTTCTTCTAAAAAGGCATACCTTTTCACTTCCAAGTCAAAAATAGATCGGGTCATCTTATAATATCTTTATATTAAAAATATTTGTGGCTGAATATGGTATCTCACACCTGTAATTCCAGCACTTTGAGAGGCTGAGGCAGGAGGATTGCTTGAGGCTAAGAGCAAAAGATCAGTCTAAACAAGAGCGAGATCCCATATCTACAAAAAACAAAAAATAATTAGCTGGGCATAGGTCATATGCCTGTAGTCCCATCCACATGGGAGGGTGAGATAGGAGGATCAGTTGACTCTAGAAGTTTGAGGATGTAATTACCTACAGTGACACCACTACACTCTGCCCAGGGGACAGTGTGAGACTCTGTCTCCAAAAAAATTTTTTTTTTACTTTTTTCCTTATAATACCTCTCAGTTATAACCATTTTGTCATTTCTGGCATTATAATTTAATGTTTATCTCAGTTATAACCACTTTGTCATTTCTGGAATTATAATTTAATGTTTACCATCCCATTTTACTCCTAAGCCTTTTAAGGTCAGGGACTATAACCCTTTCTCTCCCTAACACCCAGTACAGTGTCTGGCAAATAGTAAATATTCCAGAAATATTTGTTGAATGAAAGAATGAATTAGGTAGAAGGTTGGATGGTTGGTTTGATCATCTAAAAATGCTAATGGCTTCTCTAAACCAACCATATGACGTAATATACTTTGTCAGCTACAGCTGTTCTGTCACAAAAGAAAAGTGCCTCTTCCCACTCTTGGTTTTACTTCTTTAGTTAATTACCTTCTTGTTCTCATATCCTAGTATAAAACCTTGGCTCATGTTTTTAAAAATAGTTCTGTTGCCCAATAACCAAATTTCCTTGGACAAAGACAAACCATAAACTATCTTGTGACAAGTTTAAATGTTGAAATAAATAGGTGATTATCTGGGAAGGGGGAATAGAGGTTATTTAAAATGAAAAATATAGATGAAAGTTAACATTTTGGATACTTTTCAAAAAAATAAAGGGAAAAGAATTTACACCGAATAAAGGTGTGTAACTAATGGCAGATCAATGTAAAAGCATGTCTCAATGAAGGCCTTTTATTAGAAGAGTCTTTGAAATCTGAAAGTTCTAAATAGCAGCAGAATAACTTGCCTCTTTAAGTGGACATTGATAGCCTCCAAATTATAGCAATGTCTTCCAGTACTTAATAAAAATTTCTTGGCTCGGCGCCTATGGCTCAAGTGACTAAGGCGCCAGCCACATACACCTAAGGTGGCAGGTTTGAATCCAGCCTGGGCCCGCCAAACAACAATCATGGCTGCAACCAAAAAAAAAAAAAAAATAGCCAGGCATTGTGGCGGGCACCTGTGGTCCTAGCTGCTTGGGAGGCGGAGGCAGGAGGCTCGTTTGAGCCCAGGAGTTGGAGGCTGCTGTGAGCTGTGATGCCACAGCACTCTACCCAGGGGGATAGCTTGAGGCTCTGTCTCAAATAAATAAATCAAAATAAAAATTTTTTAATTTCCTATACTAGTGTATGAATATATCATATCCTATGTCAACCAAGAGCATGGGCTTTGCTGTTAGATACTATTTAAATCATAGTTCTGACAAATAACTGCCTTTCTGGCCCTGGGGAAGTAGTTTTGCCTCTCAAATTCTTAGTTTGTTCTGTGAAAATAAAATAACAAAATCATTATATTGTGAAGTTGTCATGGGGATTAAAGGAAATAATATATGTGTTGTGGGGTTTTTAGTGTTGCCTGACACATAGTAGTGCTTAATAAATGTCAACTGTTTTTATGTCAGTATTAATTATATTAACATGAATTTTTGTAACATCTTCAAGATATAATTTACATGCATCTTGGTTACATAGTTTGTATTTCTATGTCAGAGTTATAAGTGTGTCCTTCACCCAGAAAGTATGGGATGTACCCCTTAGGTGTAAATTTACCCCTCCCTTGTCCCCACCCACCAACTTGAATTCCATTGAATTTTGCTTCCATATGGGGACATAAGTGTTGATCAACTAATTCCAATTTGGTATCAAATACATATGGTGTTTGTTTTTCCATTCTTGCAATACTTCACCTAGGAGAATGGTCTTCAACTCCACCCAGATCGTTACAAAACATACTAGGTATCCATTTTTTTGTGGCTGAGTAGTATTCCGTGGCATACATATACCACATTTTATTAATTCATTCATGTATTGATGGGCATTTGAGTTGTTTCCACATCTTTGTGATTGTGAATTGTGCTGTTATAAACATTGGAGTACAAGTGTCTTTTTTATAAAATATGTTTTTTTCTCCTTTGGGTAAATATCTAGTAGGGGGATTGCTGGATCAAATGGTAGGTCTTAAATATTGAGTTACTTTTGACCCAGAAATTCCACTCCTAGTTATAAGCATTTTGATTTTCATTTCTCCAATAACTAATGATTTTGAGGACCATTTCGTGTGTCAATGCCCACTTGTGTATCTTTTTCAGAAAAATGTCTGTTTGGATCCTTTGCCCATTTTTTATATAGGTTCTTTGTCTTTTTATTATTGAGTTGTAAGAGAAAGGTGCTTTTAAGTATGAATTTATATTTATATTGCCACCAAACAAAATGTGTTAGAGAGAATTAATGCCAAACTTAATTTTTCTACAGATACTGAAGATTTGCAAAAAAAAAAAAAAAAAAAACTGTCAATGAGAAATAAAGCTGACTGGCATATCAAAAAGCAAAGTACTTTTAATATTGGTCATCATGCCTAAAGGGGTACCAAAGGACCCAGAGATTGCTGATCTGTTCTACAAAGATGATCCTGAAGAACTTTTTATTGGATTGCATGAAATTGGACATGGAAGTTTTGGAGCAGTTTATTTTGTAAGTAATTAAAGAATTGTTTAGATAGATCAGATTAAGAAAGTTTGGACTCCGTACATTCTCTGCACATAGAAATTACTCATAAAATATACTTAGTTTTAATGTTTGTTCTACAAATTAAATGATTTCTACAGTAGAGACAAGTAGTCATGGCTGAAAAGCCAGTTCCAGAACTCTAAAGCTTTATTCAATTCAGTGATATCCATATCAATTGACCCTACTATCAAAGTAGAGTAAGAAATTTAGAAGGGTAATGTTGAGCCCTGTGCATTTCCACTGTATGCTAAGTTCTTTCATACCTCAGGGCCTTTATTTTATTTTAAGAGGCAGAGTCTCACTTTTTTCACCCTCCATAGAGTGCTATGGCGTCACAGCTCACAGCAACTTCCAGCTCTTGGGTTTAGGTGATTCTCTTGCCTCAGCCTCCAGAGTAGCTGGGAACATAGGTGCCCACCACAATGCCTGGCTATATTTTTTTCCTTGTTGCAGTTTGGCTGGGTCCGGGTTTGAACCCACCACCCTCAGTATATGGGGCAGGCACCCTGCTCACTGAGCCACAGATGCCGCCCTACCTCAGGGCCTTTGTATATGCTATTCCGCCACTGGGAAATCCTGCCCTTGGCATCCTCATCTACATCTAACTCTCCTTCACTCTCCATGTTCCCACTTAGGTGTTCCTTCTCCCTTCCCTGTTCAACCCTCCACCACTACGAAACCAGGACTTTTCTTTATGATCTCATAACACCTGGTGTGTGTTTGTACTTTGTCCCATTTATCACAGTTGTAATTAAACAATTATGCATAAGATTTTTTCCTTCGTACATGTTTCTTCCCCTTAAATAATAAGCATCACAAGGACAGGAATTATTTCTGTTTTGTTATCCCTAGAAATTAGTATAATGTCCAACAATAGTAGGAACTTGATAAATGTTGACCCTTTTTTGAAAAGCACCCTTATGATAAATATATAACATATGAAAAAGTATGCATGGTATATGCACATGGTATATATTTTAATATATAACTTAGAGAATAATTAAAAGGAAAAATCCCTGTGTAAAAAACACCACCCAGGGCAAAAAATAGAACATTGCCAAGAAGCCCCTGCGCATCTCCCTCAGCAGCAACCCTCTCCCTCCTGTTAGGAGTATCCAGTATCCTGATTTTAAGGATTTTAAATATGAAGAAAGGTATCCAGGATTCTGATTTTAAATATAAAGAAAAGTAGAAAATATATTATTTAATTCCTTTTCTTTAAATTTAACCCACTTACTCTGTATTGCTAAACAGTGTAATTTGGTTTTGCCTAGTTTTAAACTTTTAAAAATGGAAATATTGTATATATATATTCATTTGTGACTTGTTTGTTATACTCAGAAATATATTCTTCAGCTGTCTTTTCCTACTTTCCTTTTATTACATTATATTGAATTCATCCTCTGAGAATCTGTCTTGGCCAGAGTCAGAGGGTAGTTCTAATATTCATCTGATTTTTCTGTTTTAAAAAGCAGCCAAACCTTCTCAGAGTTCTAATGTTTAGAATGAATACAATAAACCAAGCCTGCTTTAAAACTTATCAGCAAGCCATTTGTAATAGGGGCAACATGAGTCCCACCTGGCAGTAGGCTGTAGACAACCTAGTGATTTATTTGGTTTGGGGGGCTAAGTCCTTTCTAGTTAACTAGAGCGTGTGCCTTTTGAAGATGAGGACTATTTCTAGTACTTCTTTACAACTCTAAAGGCTAGCACAATCTCCTGTGTACAGTAAGTACTGAATGTATGTTATTGTTGTTAATGACAGACTAGGGGAATGGTAAAGGTACATGAGTGATATTGATATTGAAATACAGCCATTAAGTCTATGTTACCTGTGTACCTATATACGGGCTCCATATATACCCATGAGGTACCAACCTTCTATCTACAGTGGTCAATACGTAAAACCCCCCAAATGGATTTTCCCACTGCCCACAATGATCTTTATATGTGTTACTCTTTACCCACTCTTAATAGATTCTTCCTCTTTTTTGCTCCTACCATTATAACTAGGAAAACTCTCTAGTCTCCTATTTGGACAACTGTGGCAGCCCACTTTGGTCTGTCTCCAGGCTACTGTGCGTTCCTCAATGAGTTAGGACAAAATATAAATAGGATCACGTGCCCCCTTCACTCTAAAGGCTTGAACAGCTTTTCTGGTACTTTAGCTACAATCAAAATCCTTCGTGTTACGGCCCCTCGCTATTCCTGAGCTGTATTCCCTCTCCTTCTCACTGCTTAGCTCTGATTTCTGTCTTTTAATTGCTTCATGAGGTCTTGCATAAATTCTTCTCTCTGGGGTATTGTTCCCTTCCATCTTCCCCCTTTTAACTCCTGTTCAGCCTTGAGATTTCAACTTAAACCCCATTCTTCAGGGATGGCTTTCCTGACATGCCTAAGTGACATCCACAGTTTTGGTTCTCAAAGTAACACATGCCCATCTTTATAGCCCATGTCACAGTTGCAATTTTACATTTGTTTGTTATGATTTCATTTTTATGATTGTCAGTCTGGAGAAAGGACAGAGACTATACCATAAGACAGACAGGTACTGGGTATATTTACTCATGATTCTATCCCTAGTACTTAGCCCTAAACCTGACAAGTTGTAAACAACTAATAAGTATTTGTTGAGTGAATGAATAAATTGTGAAGAACTCAGAGAACTTGGTACCACTAATTAGTACTTTCCATAAGTCATAGCCATGCTAGCAAACCATAAAAACCATAGTCTAGTAACCACTGTTTTTATACCTAAACACTATAATTCTGTTAGATTCTTAGTAGGTTACAGCTTTTACACAGAATGATGCCAGGAAATAAGCTCGATGTGAATTATAAGCTGGCACAACTCTTACAGAATCAATCAGTGGAAAGTATATGTTGTATTCAGAGAACACAGAAATTATTAACTTGAAATATCTCTGTGTGTTCGGATTTACATCAGAAATTCTGAAATTAGCAGCACTAACAAATGGGATATGAGGAAGACAGAAAAGGGCTGAGCAGGTTCGTCTTTGTACTCAAACACAAGCTACAGCACGTGGGTTTCTAGTGCTCCCTTGATGAACGCAGCATACTGTCTGTAATCTGCCTAAACCAAATCATTTAGTTCCGTTTTTCTGGATATAATTGTCTTTTAATTTTCAATGAGGCACAATAAATAGGGCAAAAAGAAAAGTTTGTGTTTAATTTATTATTTATATTTCTCTATGAGCTAACAGAAAGTATAGCTGGATAATATTTAAGAAAACATTTTAAGTTCATACATAAACACATTGTAAGTTCTCAATAAATAGTTTTTGAATCAATGATCTTTTGAGTCAGTGAGCTAACAGTTACTCAGACTATTGGAGGAATTAAACCTGAATGTAAGTTTCAAGAATAAACTTGAGAGGGGCCATAACCATTCCTAATAACGTTTAGAGCAGTGGAGAGTTGACACCCCAGGGACAGCTTCCTTCTCTATAATTTTTCATTTTTTCCTTTTTTTTTTTTAGTTTCAGTGTAACATGTTCTGACTTTTAACCAGTATAAGTTTGCATTAAAAAGTTCACATCTATAAAAAAAAAAGCAACATGGAAATGTTTTTCAAATTTCAAGTTTTTGTCCCAGTAGGTAAATTGTACACCTATAATAAGGTCTAATTAGTGAGTATTCTATAAATGTAAAAAATATATTTTTATTTTAGGTTGATTCTTTTTTCATGTCTCTAGTTCCAAATAGTATTAATTCTAAATAAGCAATTAGGTAATAATGCTATCTGATTCCATTTGTGTGGACTTTCTCTTTTTTCATAATGGTTAAGAATTTGTTTTTTATTAAGTCCCACCACAAGTTAAAATCTCTCATGTATTTCCTAATTCTTTCCCTAGCTCCTTAAGCTCTACAATACATATGTATATACATTTATGTATACATAAATGTATATTAATATGTGCCTAATGTATCCTCTTTTCAGATATAATCCTCCTAACCTGTATTTAATTCTGAATTTATATCAGCTTTTATTTCCTGTTGTCATATAAATACAGTCTTACTATTCATGTTTAAAAGTCAGAACTATCTAAGAAATACTTGTTTCTTTTTTTTTTTTTTTTTTTTTTTGGAAACATTGCCTCAAGCTTTCCCCCTGGGTAGATTTCTTTGGCTTCACTGCTCACAGCAACCTCCAACTCCTGGGCTCAAGCGAGTCTCCTGTCTCAGCCTCCCAAGTAGCTGGGACCACAGGAGCCCGCCACAACGCCCAGCTATTTTTTGGTTGCAGCCATCATTGTTGTTTGGCGGGCCCAGGCTGGATTCAACCCCGCCACCTTAGGTGTATGTGGCTGGCGCCTTAGCCGCTTGAGCCACAGGCGCCGAGCCGAAATACTTGTTTCTAACAAAAGTCAGTCTGTACCCTCCAAATCAATAAAATATATCTGAATTATGATATTGTAGAGCCCTACAAATGTGAAAATTATAACTGATGTATATCTTATTTACATAGGATAGACATAAAGTTTGTTACAATTTACTATGTTAAACTATTTTAAATTGCACACGAACTTTATGTCCACACTGTATACATGTATAATGGGTTCTTTTATCTTCATGCTTATAAAAAACATGTTTTTAAGGTTTTGATTTTCTTGACATTCAGTAAGAATCTATTATTGAATTCTTTTTACATTAGTAAGTTATTTATTTTAATTAATATTTTTTAAAAATCAAACTATTATCGTATCTGAAGAGCTTTATTGTTCTCTCAAATTAGTTGGGAAGATAGTTATGCATTTTTCTCTGGTAGCCTGATTTTATCAGTGAATTTATCATTTACTGATAATAGCTTTATTGGTCTACAGTAATAATATTATAGAAGTAAAATAACCTACATCAGGGACATGGCACTGATGCAGAAATAATATTTTAGTGTTTTATGTTTATTTTTCAAAAACTTTTAAGAAAACTAATTAGTTCTAAGTATCTTAAGTAAATTGAGAAGAAAAATTTACTCGAGTTATTTATGATTTTCACATGCACTGTCAATGAATTATGGTATTTGGGGTATAGAGAAGACAAGCAAAGATAACTATGAGATAAGACAAACTTTATAGATGAAGAATACTCACACAAATGTGTACATAAATGTGGGTATGTAATTGTGTAATACATTATTAAAATGTAAACCCTGAAAATTATTCTTGGATCAATCTTACCTTCTGTTGCACAGTTAAATATAGTAGCCAGTTTGGGATCAGCTTGAGCAAAAGTGAGACTCCATCTCTGCAAAAAATAGAAAAATTAGCCAAGCATGGCAGCACATGCCTGTAGTCACACCTGCTTGGGAGGCTGAGGCAGGAGGATCACTTGAGCCCTGGAGTTTGAGGTTGCAGTGAGCTATGATGATGCTGCTGCACTCTAGCCAGGATGACAGAGTGAGACTGTCTCAACAAAAAAACCCAGTAGCCAGTAGGCACATGTGACTGTTCAAATTTAAGTTGATAAAAATTAAATAAAATTTAAAATTTATTTCCTCAGCCATACTAGCCACATTTGAATGCTACTGTATTGGGCAATATCAGTATGGACTATTTCTATCACCACAGAAGGGGCTATTGGATAGCACAACTACAAGGACTGTGTCATTGATATAAATTATTTAATATTTTTTTCTATACATATACTCGTATTATTACTACTTGACAAAAATAGAATCATACTTTACAACTTGTTTTTGGTTTTGGGGGGGGTTTTTGTAGTTTGTGGCCAGGGCTGGGTTTGAACCCACCACCTCTGGCATATGGGGCCAGCGCCCTACTCCTTTGAGCCACAGGCACTGCCCCTTGCTTTTGTTATCTTCCCATATTACTACATTACATAGAGATTATCTCCTTCTTTTAATGGTTATCTATCTCATTATCATATTTATCTTTTTTTTTTTTTTGAGACAGAGTCTCACTATGTCACCCTTGGTAGAATGCCGTGGCATCACAGCTCACAGCAACCTGGGCTTAAGCTATTCTCTTGCCTCAGCCTCCCAAGTAGCTGGGATTACAGGCGCCTGCCACAATGCCCGGCTATTTTTTGATTACAGTTGTCAATGTTGTTTAGCAGGCCCGGGCTGGGCTCAAACTGCCAGCCTCGGTGCATGTGGCTGGAGCCCCACTTACTGAGCTGTGGGAGCCAAGCCTATCGTATTTATTTAACTCATTCCTCATTGAGGGACTCTATAAGGTGAAACCAGTATGGATATTTTGGGAATAGGACTTTTTTCATTTGATTTGATATATTTTATTAAACCCTAATCCTTTAATTTTTAATTTTTTTTTTTTTTTTTTAGTTTTTGGCCAGGGCTGGGTTTGAACCCACCACCTCCAGCGTATGGAGCCAGCACCCTACTCTTTTGAGCCACAGGCACTGCCCCTCTAATCCTTTTTTATATTATAATCTTTGCATGTATATACAGAAAGAGGTGAAGAAAACCTATTCCTTAATGTGGGGTGTAAATGTCTCTAGCCTATCAAAAGTTGTAGCATTTTTAAACTGTGATAATGAAGTGTGACAATATTATTTTGAAACTCAAGTCAGACTGGGCATGGTGGCTCACACCTATAATCCCAGCAGTTTGGGAGGCCAAGGTGGGAGGATTGTTTGAGCCCAGGAGTCTGAGACCAGCCTGAGCAACCTAGCAAGACTCTGTCTTTACAAAAACATAAAAAAATTAGTGAGGCATGGTGGTTGTGCACCTGTAGTCCCAGCTATTCAGGAGGCTGAAAGAGGAGAATCTCTTGAGCCCAGGAGTTTGAGGTTGCCATGACTATGATGACACTGCAGCACCCTAGCTTAGGTGACTGAGCAAGACCCTGTCTTAAAATAAATATAATTAGTAATTAATGTCTCTAGTCAAATATTTAAGTTAAGCTGCCTGTAACATCATGAATTTTTTTTTCTTCTATCCTCTTAACTCAGGCTACAAATGCTCGCACCAATGAGGTGGTGGCAATTAAGAAAATGTCCTATAGTGGGAAGCAGGCACATGAGGTAAGATGTAGTTATATCCCTAACTTGACATAAGCAAGTTAGCATGAAATTAATAAAATTTTTTAAACATATTTTATCACAATTCTTTTTTTCCTCTATTAGAATAGAAGTTTCTGGAGTGTTTTGTACTTTGTAAGACTGCTGTACCTACATGTGCACATTAATAATTTTTTTCTAAATTCCCAATATTCTAACTCAACTGTGTTGCAGAATAAAACATAGGCAAATGTAATGGATTTTTAACAATTTATTTGATGATAGATTTGCATGTATAAGGACTCAAATAACACAAATTTTAATAGCTTCTTTATTAGACATTTCCTTTGTTTTCTTAAAATAATAAAAAGAATATTGTATATGTATACTTGATAATATTATTTTCAGTTTAAAAATTAAAACATTTTCCTTCTGACTTCAATAGAAATGGCAAGATATTCTTAAGGAAGTTAAATTTTTACGGCAATTGAAGCATCCTAATACCATTGAGTACAAAGGTTGTTACTTAAAAGAGCACACTGCATGGGTAAGTCTAAGGCCCTCTATGATCTGTTTTCTATTAATTTTTTTCTTTTTCTATATTATCTATTGTTTGTATCTGTAAAATTATCAGTCCCCTTTCTGTCCCATTGACATTTTAAGTCATTATTTAATATTTGTTGATACCTCAGTGTATCACATGGTATACATCCATGAGATTAAACAGGATATCTAAGTTGTTGAAAATTCCACTCTATAAACACTCAACAAAGAGATGGCAAAAAGCTAACCTCATTTTAGAATGACTTATTTGTAAAAGTAAAAAGTATAGTCTTTTATTCTCAATCTGGAATTTTTATCTTTGCTATTTTTCATCCCCGCACTCCAATTCTCGAGAAATTTGGAATTGTGCTTGATATTTTCATCACTCTTATTTTTACAAAGCAGGGCCTACCATGTGATTAAAATAAAAGACTTTTGTCCCATTTTATCTTGTTAGCATATTTTTACATGATTGTATTTCTGTTATGTTGGCACATTAAGCACCAATTAAAATATAAAAATGTTATGCTTAGTACTTTATCAAATGATTGAGTGCTCACCTTGTACCAAGTTCTTTCCTGTATGGATCTTTAATTAGGGAATAGAATTTTTCTTCCGAAACAGACTATCAAACAGTATACTTAAACATTTCTGCCCATGCAACTCTTAAGATATTTAGAGCTATCACTTCCATTCTGAAAAGAAGAAATTAAGCAAAGGAGTATCTCATTATCTAGAAATCAGTTTTCTGGCAATCTTGGCCGTCTTGAAAGAGTCAAGAAAGGGATTTCAGTCAGGCAAAATAAATATTAGAAATTCAAGTGCTAAATCTCATGTGTTTCAAGTCTGCCAAAAGTCCTCAAAGCTCTTACTTAAAGCCCATTTGCTCTTGGATTGCATAGAGTGCTAATAACCTGGTTTCTGTCTACAGCTGATTTGATAGACCAGTTAGAAGGAGCTCTAAAGGACTGAGTCATTGAAATGCAGACAGACAGACACAGAATAATTTTGACCATAAGGAAGAAAGCAAGGAAGTTAGAATGCAGACCTAATAATTTAAAGGCACAGCAGCTAGAGCTGTTTAGTGTCAGGAGCAAACCACCAGCTCAGGTATCCTTGAGTGCTGGACTAACAGGGAAAAAAATATTTGTGAAAAAAATGCTAAGTTTTTTAACATACAATTTTAAAATTGTATGTAATTCAATTATGAACAGATTCATTCCAGTTAGTTTCAGTATTCTAGAATTCTATGTTCATATTCCATATACTCAGTTTAAGGACTCATGTGTGCATATTCATTTACAAATGTTTCCATCAAAATTGATTAAGGGGAAAAGGAGACTATGCTCGGTAGCTCACAACTATTATCCTAGCACTCTAGGAGGACAAGGCAGGTGAATTGCTTGAGCTCAGGAGTTTAAGACCAGCCTGAACAAGAGCAAGACCCTGTCTCTAAAAATAGCTGGGCATTGTGGTGGGCACCTGTAATCCCAGCTACTTGAGAGGCTAAGGCAAGAGACTCACTTGAGCCCAAGAGTTTGAGGTTGCTGTGAGCTGTGATGCCATAGCACTCTACGCTGGGTGACAGAGTAAGATTCTATCTTGAAAGAAAGAAAGAAGACAGTAAGATTCTGTCTCAAAATAAAAGAAAGAAAGAAAGAGTAAGATTCTGTATCAAAGAAAAAGGAAAAGAAAGATAGGAAGAAAGGAGGGAGAGAGGGAGGGAAGAAGGAAGGAACCCATGTAAAAGGATAATGCATGTTATACTATTCATGTAGAATCTTTACATATGTAAAAAAACCACATATTTTTCATAATAAGAAATTAATGTTTCTTTTTTTATTGGTTGGGATTCATTGAAGGTACAAAGAATTAGGTTACACTGATTGCATTTGTTTGGTAAAGTCCCTCTTATAATTGTATCCTGCCCCTCAGAGGGGTGCCATACACTGTGACCCCCCCCAATCCAAAATTAATGTTTCTGAATCTGTTTTTAATGTCACGCAGAAAACTATGATAATGTGTCTAAACTTTAAACTTCTAAACCTCTCATATTGTTCTAAATTATTTTAACTATGCAAGGCACATAATACATAAATATATACCTGTAAGATACATTAATATATGTCATATAACATATTGTTATGATATAATTATATAACCATTTCATTATATTCCATTATGATTCTATAAGATATAAATATAAGATATTTATATTATTTTTAACATATTAGTATATTGACAAATAATATTTCAGTAATAAGATTGATATTATATAATATACTGATTATAATATATAACTATATAAAGCTATAATAAAGTTTCTGAGTTTTAAACTTCTAAACTTCTTGTATTGTTCTAAATTATTGCAATAAAGCAAAGTACCCAATATGTAGTATACAAATAAGTTTTCATATTTATTAAAATTGAAAGGTACCAATGTTGATAATGGTTATGTCTAGTTGATAATAAGAAAATTATATTTCATAATGAGTATGTGCTGTATTTTAGAATAACAAAATAATATGTAGGTGTGTGGGTGCTTGCATATGTATATGTCTATATCGGTCACTGAACACTATAATTTTGACCTTTAGCTAGAAATCAAGTCTTGGACACCTAAACAATGTATATGAGTGTACAGTTTTCATAAGCTTCCCAAGGTTGCAAATTCAATAAAAATCAATAGTATTTTAATATTAATATTCTAAAACATAAATTTTTTTTCATTAATAGTATGTTTTTGAGATAAGGTCTCACTCTGTTTCCCAAGATGGAATGCAGTGGCCTGATTATATAGCTCACTGCAGCCTTGAACTTCTGGGCTCAAATCATCCTCCTGCCTCAGCCACCTACAGACACATACCACCATGCCTGGCTAATATTTTTATTTTCTGTATGTACAGGGGTCTAGCTGTGTTGCCCAGGTTAGTTTCAAACTCCTGGCCTCAAACAATCCTCCTGTCTCAGCATCCCAAAGTGCTGGGGCTATCGGTGTGAGCCATCACATCCAGCCTTAAGATATAAATTTAAATATCTCCTATCTCTCAGGGATTCAAGCTAATGTAATGCTACATAGAAAACCACATTTTTAGATTGCGTTCAAAATAATATCTTTCTTCCTTATGACTTTTCAAAATATAAAAATGAAGAATTTACTACTTACTGGTTTGTCTTGTTTAACAAGTTGTTCTCCAATATTTAACTAGTATTTCCCAGTATAGATTTTACTGGCTCATGTATTTGTTTGCCACTTTCTAAATTACAGAGTTCACTTTATAGTACAACCTAGCCACATTAAGTCCTTTTTGAAACAAGGTGGTGTGGAAGTTAGTGAATAAATTGGCAATCTTAGCTTGACCATTTATACTAAATATTTCCATATCCGGTCCCCGTATAATCTTTAGGCTTACTCTAACTAAGAAAAAACCTGAAATGGTAATAATTATAAGACTCAATTAGTGCCATATGACCAAAAATCGATCCAAGTCAGGTAAATCAAAATATTTATTCTCTTAATATTCTTCATTCTTCTTTGGGGGGGGTGGTTGGTTTCAGTAGTTTCTTATTAACCTTCATTGTTCTGATTATTATTTTAATTTGTTATAGCTGGTGATGGAATATTGCTTAGGCTCAGCATCTGATTTGCTAGAAGGTAAGAATGAAAGCATTATACCCTCCTTTCTGTTTTACTTTAATCAGAATGTTATCTGCTGCTATATTAAAGTGTAGTTTCAGCAATCTGAGTAGATAATGGCTTGGACTGAAGGGTTGTGTAGACAGGCTATGCAAACTTGATCTCTGCTGTGTTCTTTAAAGTGTCTGAGTAATGCTAGCAGCCTTCCTACGGTTTTAGTTTATGGCCAGTCCAGGGCAGTCTCTGCTAAAATGTTTGGTGAATGTCGTATGGTGTGTATGGCCAAAAACATCAATTTCATGTGTATATATGAAAGAGAGGCAGATAATATCAAATTACATTAGAATGTTTTTGTTTGTTTTGGTTTGGGGAGGAACAGAGTCTCACTCTCTTGCCCTCGGATTGAGTGCTGTGGCATCAGCCTGGCTCACAGCAACCTCAAACTCCTAGGTTTAAGTGATCCTCCTGCCTCAGCCTCCCAAGTAGCTGGAACTACAGGCACCCACCATAACACTCAGCAGATTTTTTCTATTTTTAGTAGAGATGGGGTCTTATCTTGTTCATGCTGGTCTCAAACTTCTGAGTTCAAGCAGTCTGCCCACCTTAGTCTCCCAGAGTGCTAGGATTACAGGTGTGAGCCAGTAGCGCCAATAGGACAAATTATACTGGAATTTAACCCTTTCAAATATCTTGACTAACCACTTCTTCTCTGCAAATGCTGTTATGACCAGAGGCTGTGTTAAAAATTTACATTAAAAAATACCTTACCTCATCTTTGGTCTCTGAATAAAAGTTGCTTATTAGCTGCTTTCACAAATAATGAAAACCTGTAGTTAGAAGCAGTAATTAAAGATGGCTTTGTGGCAGAAAAGAATAACATAACCTAGAACACTCTAAGCATTTAAAATATTAGAAGGTACTGGTAAATTTGAGCCTGGTCAATTCAAATCACTGGGGCTATGACTTGCAAAAATGAATTTCATTTTTCTTAGTTTTGTTTTGAAGCATCATTTTGTTTTTATCCATTTGGGTTTTTCTGTTATCTGATCATTTATTGCTACTCTATAGAAAATACATATCCTATATATTTAGGGGAATATATTCCCAACTTGTCACTTGAAAAAAAGTATATAGTTCAGTCTGGTTATAGCTGTGTAAACTAATAAAAAGAGTAATAAAACTGGTCATCTATTCTTGACCTTTTCTTTTTTTTCTCTTCCTCAGTTCATAAGAAACCACTTCAGGAAGTAGAGATTGCTGCCATTACTCACGGTGCCTTGCATGGGCTGGCCTACCTGCATTCTCATGCATTGATTCATAGGTAATATTAGAGACCAGTTACATTTACTTTTCAGTTACAGGACTATTTCAGGAACCTTGAAAATTAGCACGTGCTCCAATTTGGGGGGTGCCTAAGGATTTATGAGAAGCAAATAGATTGTGCTTCTTCTCACAGCATGTAAGAAGTAAAGTTGTCAGAATTTAACTTCTGTCCTTTAGTCTCTCCTGTATATCCACAAAGACTTACATTATCTCTGTTCTGTAGATAACTATTCTCCAGGCTGGGTATGTAGGAAAATTTTCAAAGGTCCCAGCAACCTTTTGATACTGTTTCACAAACAAAAGAAAATTAACCTTCCTTGTATATATTTATTTCTTAGCCAAGTTCGTCTTCCTTTCCTATTGCAAATAACAAGTTAGTTGCATATAAATACATGCTGTTTTAGCCCTTAAAAATAGTTTGCATTTCCTTAGTAATGGAGACTTACCCATCATTTTGTAGCATTTAAATAATAAAGCCTGAAACCTAAATTTCCTGATTCCTAGTCCAGAGCTTTCTTCTACCTTGTATTTTTTCTATCACAGCACAGGTCTCCTCCCTACAACCTACCTCCCACCTCAAACTTCTCCTAAAGAAAGATTGTTATTACCAATCTTTGCTTTTCTCAATAAAGAACTTTAGTACAGTTACTTGAATGAATGGTGGGAGGAACAGTGGAATATTAGGTAGGTATGAAGAATGTGAGATGGCTCACAAACAAAAGAAAACACTGATCATTCCCTACCAAGAAGTGAAACCATTAGGTCATAGGTTCCCCTTTTGCTCCTTAAATTTTAATCATCCCAGAATGGCCATCACCACTTACTGGTACTACAAAAGCAGAACTTCCTATGCAGACCAAAATCCTGCTGGAATTTAGCTTATTTATAAGGGCAAAGAATGAACCTAATCATATCTGACAAACACCAACTAAATTTACCATTATGTCTATAGATTTGACAACTTTTTAAGTACTTATATCTTTGGGGTTTTTTTTTTAATTAAATCATAGCTGTGTACATTAGTACTGTCACGGGGTACAGTGTGCTGTTTTTATATACAATTTGAAATATTTTCATCAAACTGGTTAACATAGCCTTCATGTCATTGGTGGGATCACGCCTATGGTTTATCTTATAAGTACTTACCTCTTTGGTACCAAGATATTGATACTGAATGTGAACTTGCTTATGATGATTTTGTCTGCTTTGATTTAAAGACACCGTTTTTGTGCTTTTATTACCTTAGTCTTCACATTAACTTAATGTTCTAGTCTGTATTACGCTTTATCTTCTTTAGTGTGTAAAAAAAGTTAAAAAGGACAAAAAAGACTTAAAGAATGTTCTTTGAATTTAAAAATGAATATCATGTATCAGATTTTTATTTTAATTTAAAAGGCAGTTCAGTCTTCTAATTAAAGACTGAAGACAATAGAAAAAAATATATTTTTTCTGTTTTGAAGAGAAGTAACGTTTTTTGTATTTTTTAGTTCTCTCTGCCAATGCCTAATGTCATCATGAGGAAGGAAACTGAATTTTCAAGGGAAGTTTTTGTAAAGTTGTTTTGGAAGCATTTGAACCTTATCACTTTCAGCTCGACATAAATTTCCCTCATCTTCTCTGCTTTATCTTTTCACTGCCCATCAACTTCTAGCACTTGGTTTCTAGTACTCATTACACCTCATGCCTTTTTTTAAAAAGAATAAGGAGTACATCCACATCTTCTCATTCTAAATTCTCATACTGAACAATGAATTTTTAAAAACATTTTTAAAACTTTTTGCTACATAAAACATCTAATAGCTTTACTGGTAACCACTTGCGATTCTTCGTAGTAATGCAATAGAAATGCAATATCCTAACCCCTAATCCTTGTTTGTTTTGATCTTTCAGGGTCTTCTTTTTACTGAAAATGTTATTTTTAAAATAACACCTTCTATGTAACATGTACCCTCAAATGCCTTAGAGTTGCAGTTACAATTTAAGGCAGAGAGAAAGGGTCACAGGCAAGAAAGCCAAGGTATGTGTGTAGTGGAGGTTTATTGGTAGGTAGTCAATACAGAGTCATCAGAGGTTGGTTTAGACTCCACAGATATTATGTAATTTGGAAAAGAAAAAAAAAGGCAGTTACAAATGAATCCAACTTTTCCAGCACAAGGAATATATTTGATGACTGGCTTTATCGTTTAAGAAAATGCCTTTGTAAATACAGCAGCTAAATACATTTCCTTGTCTGCAGTGTGTCTGCCTTTTTTCTTACTGTATTCCCTCCCTCTGGAGAAAGGTCTACCTTTAAGTAATTACTATGACCTACCTGTAAGTACACACAGGAATCTGGGCCCCCTTGCAACGTAATTACTAAATCCCCTTCTGGCTATCTGAGCAAAGTGTGCTTTTGTTTTTTGTTTTGTTAAAATCAACTTTTTTATCTTATGAATTGCATGCTCTGACCTAATCCACAATCACAGTTGAAAGTAATTATCTAACCCTCTTATTTTTTTTTCTATAGGGATATTAAAGCAGGAAATATTCTTCTAACAGAGCCGGGTCAGGTGAAACTAGCTGACTTTGGATCTGCCTCAATGGCCTCACCTGCCAACTCCTTCGTGGGCACACCTTACTGGTACGCAGAAGCGAGCAATGTGATGTCGTGTTAAAATATGTTTCCGTGAACAAGTTGGACCCATGGCGTTGGTTATATTTTGGTTTTTGACAGCATCTTACCAATGTCTCTCAAAATGAGATTTCATTTGAAAAGGGTAGAAAACTCACTACTATTAAAAAGAAACCCTCTGACTTAGGATAAAACTTACAGTGACTTCAAATTGTTCAAACAGGGCTGGTGTCACTAAGTGTAAACTGAGCAGGATTATCAACTCACTGACCAAGCTCAGGTTTTAGATTTCATTCGTGGTTTCTTTTGAACTTTTCTCTTGAGGCAGAGTCTCCGTAAGGACAAGGCAGCTTCGTTAGCCTCTTCTGAATAGCCAACAAATATAAATGTTCCCTTCTAGTGAAAGAAATTCAAGTTCTTGTGTATGTTGAGATCTCTGATATTTCACCTAGCTTGTTACCCTACGCTGTTCCAGATTCCTTTCCTTCCTTTCCTGGGTACGTTGGGACTTCATTATACCTTAGAGCAGTGTTTTTCAACCCCTTTCTTTTCTCATGGCACACTTGAACCAATAGTTAAACTTCCTTGACACATTTAAATTATGTTGATCAAAAAACAATGGAAAAAAAAAAGAATATACTTACTATGCTTTGAACATCTTTCTAAAGTAATTTAATTTATAATCTTTAAAATTTTTCACAACACACCTAAGATCTTCTTAGGATACACCAGTGTGCCAAGACACGTCAGTTGGAAATCACTGCCTTAGAGAATGACTTATGTTCATGGAAAATACTTACCTACCAAAAAAATTAGCTAGCTACTATTTGAATTTTTTTCCTTTTATCCTCAACTAGCATTTACTAACCAACTTCTTATATGCAATAATAGAGCATGGTTCTGTTCAAACCATATTAAACTGATATGGCCCCTTCATTCCTCATAAAATGCATTATGAACAAACAGGTAAAGTAACATCTATTACCGTAACTTGTTTTTTGTTTTTACCAGTTTTAGAATCTTTGGCATGCTTATTATATTGCCTTACATCATCCCGTAAAATACTGTTTATGTTCTTTAAAGTAATTTATTTAAGTATTTCATGTATAGTAATCCTTTGCAAATCTCTATGAGGTAGCTGCTAGATTTCTGGATTCTTTCCATTTAACAGATGAAGAAACTGATATACAGATAGGTTAAGTAACTTAACCAAGATCAAACTGATAATGCGGGTGAAGCCAGGATTTATTGAAAAGAGTGTGCTGTTTATGTAAATCACCAAGTATATTTAATTCTGAATGGTATTTTTCGAAATGATTTATGTCAGAAAATAATATCATTATCAGATAAAATTTTAGAATAGCCTTTAGGGTAGTTATTGTTTGAATCACTATATTAGAGGAATTTGATTTTTAATTGACTACTTCACTTTTATACCTTGTTTGATAGGATGGCTCCAGAGGTGATCTTAGCTATGGATGAAGGGCAGTATGATGGGAAAGTAGATATTTGGTCACTTGGGATCACCTGTATTGAATTGGGTGAGTAAAGATTTACTTGATTTCATGGTATTTTTGAGTATCACTCCTCATTATGATTGTCAAGTAACTCACCTCGCTGTTATTTAATGAATTACAGCTATAAGTGTGCCAGGCAGTATGAATTTATTGTTTTTCATACTCTTATATAATACTCTTCTTTTCTCTCTGCTCCATTTTCATATTTATTAATTTAATGCAAAGAATTTAAGAAGATATGCCAGTTGACAAACCTGGAATAAGAGATAGTAATACTAGGGCGGCGCCTGTGGCTCAGTGGGAGGCCGCTGGCCCCATATACCTATATAGTAGGTTGAAACCCGGCCCTGGCCAAACTGCAACAAAAAAATAGCTGGGCGTTGTGGCAGGAGCCTGTAGTCCCAGCTACTCGGGAGGCTGAAGCTAGAGAATTGCCTAAGCCCAAGAGCTGGAGGTTGCTGTGAGCTGTGACACCACAGCACTCTACTGAGGACGACAAAATGAGACTCTGTCTCTTAAAAAAAAAAAGATAGCAATACTAATATTTAAGAAATATCTGTTCTCTGTACCATCAGTGATAATATATCCTACCTTTGTGATAGTTTCCATTACCTTAATTTATACTCTAACATGTATTAGAGAAATCCAAAAATATAATAGGTTTATCAAAGATCTTACCCTAAAACTGTATTTGACCCACATTGAGCATAACCTTTGTGAAAACTTTGTGTTAGAAGATGCTCAGCTATAAGCTCTTCCCCAAATTTTGTGGCAGTTAGCTAAAATTATCTAAAGTGCCACAAATCTCTCCTTTGGTTGTATATTTTGAACTTTAATGTATCTTAAAGTTACTTCTATGCAGTGATGTACTGATAAACTTAACAGATGAATATCTTGTGGGGAGAGAAAAAGCCCTAATTTGTGGCATTTGCCATTTTCCACAGCATAAATATTCCCACTATCACCAATTCCAGGTTATCAGTGTGATTCACTAAATGTGGGGCTGGGAAAAGATGTGCACAGTGGGCCTTCCAAAGCCAGTATGAGCAGGTACCTGTGTAACACTGCCATTATCTGGATATCTGTGTAAATTGTAAATCAAAATGTTAACCTTAAAAAAAAAATTGGCTTTAAAAAAAATCCTTTGGCTTTTTAAGAATTTAATTTTCAGGTCAGGCATAGTAGCTCACGCCAGTGCCTCTAGCACTCTGGGAGGCCAAGGGGAACAGATCACTTGAGCTCACAAGTTCTAGACCAGCCCGAGCAAGAGTAAGACACCTGTCTCTAAAAATAGCTGGGTGTTGTGGCAGGTACCTATAGTCCCAGCTTTTGGGGAGACTGAAGCAGGAGGATCACTTGAGCCCAAGAGATTGAATTTGCTGTGAGCAATGATGCCACGGTGCTCTACTGAGTGCAACAAAATAAGACTCTGGCTAAAAAAAAAAAAAAAAAAGAATTGAATTTTATTTAATTAATATTGTCCTGGTTTGCAAATTGATCCTATGAGAATTTGAGTTCCAATTTCAGTCTCCAACTATGGTTTTCTCTTTCCCTAAAATGTCTGGCCTACAAAGAAGACTTATATTTACAATGTTTTATTGGCCCCTTTCAAAAAAGCAGCATGTGGCAAAGATGGACAATGTGGGGTTTTTTTTAACATTAAAGATAAATTAACTTTAAAAAAAACAGAATTTGAAAAGAAAAATTAGAACATTAATTTTTTTCAATTATATTAATAAACTGACATGATTTGTAAGTCAAATAATATAAAAATAAATAGTGAAATATCTTCTACTCCTGGCCCTAACTTTCCAGTTCCTGTCCCACCCTACATGCAGGTAACCACTATTATGAATTTCTTGTGTCTTCTTCCAGTGTTCTTTACAAATATAGAAACGAATGTGAATGTTCATTTCTTATATGTCTTTTCACATGCAAACCAACATATATACTTGGTTTTATACTTTGATTTTTTTACTTAATAATACCTTAGAAATCTGTTTTATATTACTTAGACATCTTTTTAATTGTTTTAATGCCATCATATTATTCTATTTTATGGATATACTGTAGTGTATTTAAGCTGATTCTTTATTGATAGATATTGAGGTGACAGATGTCTTTATTAGGTTCTAATGTTGTACTGTTCTTTTTTCTACTGCAAAAGAAATTGATCAAATTAATTCATACTTATGTAGAGGGCACTCAGCAGAAATATTTGCATCCTTTGAAAAAGACCTATGACAAACTTTCAGTAATACAGTGTAAAACTTGACAAGGTAATCCTAAAATTCATAGGGTCAAAACTAGCTAAAACAAATTGAAGAAATAGAATTTGGGCAGAAGAATCACTACACCTGAATCCATTCTATAATAATTAAATCAGTATGGTATTAGAGCAGGGGAACACTAATATCCTATAAAATAGACTAGAAATCTAGCACCAGTCTCATGGAAGAGTCAGATTTTGATATAAGACAGAAAAGGCATTGGAAATCAGTGGGGAAAGGATGGCCTATTTGATAACTAATATGGAGACAATTTGTTAATTACATGATAAAAACTAAACTTAGATCCTTAGCCATGCCATACACAAAAATACATTCCAGACTGGTTAAATACTCCAAAGTAAAAAGTAAAACTTTAAAACATTTAGGAAAAGACCTCCCCATGCCTCAGTTTCCTCATGCGTAAGACAGAAATAATAACTGTCTTGCTTCATGGGGGTGCTATGGCTATCAGTGAATTAATATACATATAAAGTACTTGAAACATCACCTAGCTTATAATAAGCAGTATGTAAGTATTGTTGTTATTATTATTCTAGAACACCTTTATGAAAAATCTTTATAAGATAGAATTAATCAATATTTTAAAAGCATAATGACAAATATGATAGTTCTTACTTCTTTATAGCATCATGTAAAACAAAAATTAAGGGACAATCCATGGATGAGGAGAGGGTACTCGAAACATATCTAACCGACGGGGTAGTTATTCAGAATTTACAAAAAACCCTCAATTTCTTTAAGAAAAAGCCAAACATCTGGTAGAAAAATGGTTTAAGACTATGATTAAGTAATTCCTTGAAGAAGAAACCGAGATGGACAAGAGACATCAAAAGATACTCTGCCTCATTAATAATCAGGGAAATGAAAGTTGAAACAATTTCACATCTATCAGATTGGCAAAAGTTTTTAAGTGTGAGGCTAATAAATTTAGGAAAGCATCTAAGGAAGGAATGTATGTTGATATTACTGCTCTGTAGTGCACCTTGGCCAAATCTAGTAATGGTGGTGAAGGGCAGTGACCCAGCACTTCACTCCCCAGGGTGTATACCTTAGAGAAATCTTTACTCATGTACACTGGGAAATGTGTACAAGGATGGAACCTTGTTTATGGTAGCCAGAAAAGGTGGAGATGCCCTAAATCCTTACCCAAAAGAGAATGGATAAATTATGGAACACTGTATTTGTATTACAGTTAAGAATGAACTAGATATACATGAGTCATCAGAAATAAATCTCAAAATCATAGCACAGAATATTTAATGAACAAAGAAAATCACAACAGTACGGTATGATGCCAATTATGAAAGTTTCATAAACTTCTTTACATATTGTTAAGAGCATATATATATATATATATATATATATATACACATATACTAATAAAGCCTAAGGACACAGATGTTAAAGATACAATCAAGAGTAGTAAACTCTTCCAACACTGAAGACAAAGCTTTTGAAGAAGCCCAGGAGCGCAAAGATCAAAAGAAATGGAGAACAAAAACAGATCTCACTCTCAGAGAACTCTTGGATAATTCGAAGAAAACTAATATTCGCCTTATAGGAATCCCTGAAGGTGATGAAGTGGCTTCACAAGACACAGAAGCTCTTCTTCATGAAATTATGAAAGAGAACTTTCCAGACATGCCAAGAGATTCTGAAATTCAGATAGCAGATAGTTTCAGAACTCCAGCACGACTCAACCCAAACAAGACATCCCCCAGACACATCATAATTAACTTCACTA
>CAUYTI010137020.1:0-35065 GCA_963575145.1 Galago senegalensis
CGTTTTAAAGCAATAACTGAGAAAATGACATGAAGGCTGTGTTGACCAGTTTGATGGAAGTATTTCAGAATGCATGTGAAAGCCCCACACTGTACCCCAGAAGTGCATTAATGTACATAGTTAACATTCAATTAAAAAAAAAAAAAGCTGGCTGCAGTTGGCCATCTTGGCTCCGCCCCCCAATCGGTAGTTTTTCTAACAATGAAAACAGCAAAAGGCAAAAAGAGAACATCCTATTGTTTCACTAACTGCTACATTCCAGGAACATTGGTGTCATGAGTGGGACATACAGAAGACACATTGTGATGTCCAGCTTGGCCTCTGCAGGAGGGCTGCTCATCTCTGTGACACTGGAGATGGCCTGGGGAACTGGGTGACCTTGTACTTACTTAGATTTCTTTGGAACAGAATATGAGTTTTATTTGTAAATGTGAAAATGACAATGGGGTTATTTAGGATCTGGAGGGCGTCTGGAGTTTTGAAAAATGGAGAGGAAACCATTACAGACAGCAGATAAAAAGCTGAAGAAGTTTCAGTGGGCTCCTCACTCTTCTCCTAGCCATGGGAGGTGACAGTGTCATGGCTCCAGGTCAAGTGTGGTGATAAGCACTGGCAGGGTGGGAGCCAGCTACCCATCCTCGCTCTTGCAACTGCGAAGTTTGTGTTCATGTCTCTTTGGGATGTGCCTTTGCTCAACTCGTATTTGTGCTTCTCAATTTTTTTCTTTTCTTAACAATAGGCATAAGTACACTTGAGAAGAGGTGCCATCACCCCCCCATCTAGGGCTTCATGCTGAAACTCAGAGGATGTTTGGAGTTGTTTCCTAACTCCCAGCTTGATTTCTGGTTCCCACACACCTTGGGTGTGTGTCACAGCTTCCAGGATTCTGTCTGGCCCAGAGGTGAGGTGGGGGGCTGTTTCCATCTTCCCTGCTTCTTGCAGAGCTGACCAGGCCCTGAGGTTTATTTTCTTTCCTTCCCTTCCACCTTTCCCTCCTTGAAGGCTCTTAAAGACAACTTTGAATGTGATTAATGGTGGCACAAAGTTCAAGTGCTGAAGTGTTTGTTTGTTTAAGAGAGTTGTTTTGGGCTGTGTTTTCCCCCTGCATGGACAGCGTGGATGGCATGGACGAGCCTCAGCTCCATGCTGGCAGGAGGGTCTGAGCACTGGTGAGAGAGACTGGGGCAAGCTCACTCCTGTATCTCCCTTCCATCCTTGGGGTAATTCTTTCTCTCTTTGCAGGGAGGAAAAGGCATCTTCTGTGAGGTTTGTCTCAATTTCTGTGAGTCTCCCAGAGGCTGGGATCTGATGGGGGACAGGGAAATGGGGGCCTGCCACTGGACTCAGGTAGGGGTGGGTGTCTCAATAAAGCTCCATGGTGGAGACCTTTCAGTGTGCGCTCATTCCATCATAGCTACAGGCTGGGGGTTCATACTTCAGCTGTGTCTGGGGCACCTCCTTCTCCAGACCAGGATCCTGTAAGTTCCCCCCAGCAGACTGGATGTCATTCCCTAAAGTGAGATTTCAGGTGAGCAAGTCACAGAAGCAATAATACAAGAGTGGTACTCTCCCTGGGGGCCAGTGCTCCTGCTTTCTACACCATGCTCCTTAGGGCACAGGGGCAGTGGAGGCCACAGGGGCTCACCAGCAGAGGCCACAGGGGCTCACCAGCAGTTTCTGGAGCCCAGTCCTTTGTGCCAGGAGAGGTCACACAGGTGGCATTTATGGTACAAGGATGAGGAGAAATTCACAGGTATGTCAGGGAGATTCCCATCAGCTCTGCGGGAGGGGTGGGGTGGGGTGACAGATGGCTGCCCACGTTATTTGTTTGGCTCAAGTACAAACAGTTTATATACTATGTTTGAGTTTAATATCAGAAAATTTGAAATGAACAGGATGTCTTCAGGAGCCGCTCTCTCTGGCCTCGTCCAAGGGGCTGTGCTGGTCTGCACTGCTGAGCAGGCTGGCCCTGTAGGGGTGCTCCTGCCTAGAATGGGTGCTCCCGTCTGCCACTGAAGATACCTCCCTGGGGCCTTAACGTCTAGCCTCTGCACCCATCACCTCCCTGAACAGATGGTAGTACTGTTGTGGGAAAGAGAATAACTTTCTCTCTTTTATTTTTGTTTCTTTCATGTCCAACATGATGATTATATTAGCTTTAGATTCTGCCTTTGCAAAATGTCCATTTTTCTTCCTTGAAAACTTTTTACAATTGGAATAAAGTGATTTCTCAGGCTGTCACCTTTCTCTTGAGAAGAGGGACTATGGAGTAGTTCAGTTATTTAATTTGCTTAAGCAACTTTAAGTCTTTACACTTCCCCCTCTGTCTGCCATAGTAAATGCTGACAAACTACAGGAAAAAAAAATACAAGTGTTCACATTAAATTTCTGAGGTATTTTTTCCCTACACTTAAAAATCTGGGATTTTTATTCTTTATGGGTTGATTGCCAAATAGTTATTTAAAATTATAGCATTTGCTTCCTGTTTTCAAGGGTTATCTGAAATCAACTATTCAAATATAGACCAGTTGCAAAATGTGGGGCTTAAATTAGACTTTGCAGGGACTGTGGGGACAGCCCCGTCCCAGGGCAGGTGTGAGGGTTAAGTATGCAAACACAGCTACCACAGCCATCGCTAGGCCCTGACATGCACAGACACCTCCCTGACAGGCTACAGCAAGTGTGACTGTCTGGGGACTCAGAGCCTTCTTCAACTTGAAATCTGGGGTCAGACCTCAACCAGGAGGTCTCATCATTTTCCTGAAAGATGAGTGATTGCCCCTAGTTCTGTTACACTTCTGTCTTCTCCAAGAACGAATAAAGAAAATAAATTGGGGGTAGTGCCTGTTGCTCAGTGGGTAGGGCGCCGGCCCCATATCCCAAGGGTGGTGGGTTCAAACCCGACCCCAGCAGAATTGCAACAAAAAAAATAGCCAGGTGTTGTGCTGGGTGCCTGTAGCTCCAGCTACTCGGGAGGCTGAGGCAAGAGAATCACCTAAGCCCAGGAGCTGGAGGTTGCTGTGAGCTATGACACTACAGCACTCTACTGAGGGTGATAAAGTGAGATTGTCTCTACCAAAAAAAAAAAAAAAAAGAAAGAAAAGAAAAGAAATTGATGTTCCTTCCACATGTTTCTTTTGATGTGTTCTTTCCTCATGACCAGACATATTTATAAGTGTTCTCTTCATGTTACATGGTCTGTGGAAGCCTCAGAATCAAATCACTGTATTATAGGCTTTTCTTTGCAGTGCTGAGGATGCATTTTTCTCTCATTAGGGGCACTTTCATGTGGTGGGTGCAGTGATCGTATAGACATTAACAGACAAATTAGGTCATGATATTGACAATGCTAGAGATTTGGAGGAGCAAAGGAGCTGGTGCCCAGGATGGACAGAGGGATGGGTAGAGCATGCAGCTCTGTGAGTAATGACTGAATGTGAGATTGTACAGTCATCTGTCTCTACAGCCTGATGCTAAAATGCAGCCCAGCTAGGTCCCTCTATTCAACACTAAAAACACTACTGAGCTTTGACAGTAATAGTCTGATCATTCCTGGAGCCCACTGGCTGCATTGTTCTTATTCAGTGTCCACACCCAGGTGTCACTGATGAGTGACCAGCACTGTTTACAATCTGTGAGTGATGGGATGGGAGCTCACCTGTGGTGGCAGCTTCTTGCTGGCTGGCACCCAGAGCCTGCTGCTTCACTGCAAGGACACAGTGGCACAGACACTAGATGTATAGCAGTCTCTCCACTTCAGATGATGAGTTCTTAGCTCCCATCACTAACTTCCTTCCCATCAGATGCTTAGCTGGGTAAAGTGCTGGCAGTTGTCTCCCATGCCCTGGAGTGATGGCACTTGTGCAGAGCCATTCCACCTTAGTGCACAGCACATCACTTGCCTGGGTGCCTGGCTCTAGAGGAATGTCCGCTGTGTTAGTTAATTAGCGTGCACTTTATATATCCCACGTCCCCCTTGTCTTGACACAAGGCACCCTCAACATTGGGGTTTCTCTTCTGAAATCCCAGCAACCTGTGGCTGGTGGGTGTGAGCTGTAGTCCTGCTCTATGTCATGGTGTTAGCACATGGCCCTGTGCAGTGTGAGCATGTGTGGCTGTGCTCCTCAGCCAGCCCCAACCATATGCTGACTGTACCCTGGGGAGCCTGAGCAAGTCAGTCGCAGGCCAGGGGATCAGGGGCGCCACCCTCACTTTCTTCTTTTTTGTGATCTCAGAATTCAGCAAAGAAATTTTTTACAAATCTTCACTCCCTACTCCTGACTTCATTTCTGGCTGAGGCCATAAGGCCACAGGAGGGCTTATGTTTAAACTGATAGCAGTGTCTACAGTCTGGGTCCCAGAGTACGGCTCTGCATTCCACCCTATGGAGGTACACATCTGGCAGTCTAGATTGGGACAGGGAGTTGGCTTCTGTGATCCGGCTGAGAAGGAAGGCCCCTTTCCTTTTGTTTGTCTCCCTCTTACCTGAGGGCCATAGTGTGTGATTCCCAACTCAGCATGGCCTTGTGTCCAGACCTATGATTGCTGTGAGGTTTGCACTGAAAAGTTAGGAAATCCTTGTCATTCCTCATCACAATTAAGCAATCAGTTTCCCTGGAATGCTACTTATGTTGGACCAGATAATCTGGTAGCACTCTGAGTGGCCTTTTACTGATGTGTGGCCCCATCCTCTGTTGACTTAGAGCCTGCCCAATGGCCAGAATCTGTCAGACCCAGTGGATTCACGGGTTGTCTCCAACCCACCAGACCGTCGTCCCCCCTCAGGTATATAATTGAAAGTGGTAATTACAAGAATATAGGAAAGGATGTGCAGATTGACTCACTCCAACAGGGAGAAGTAGGAAAGGAAGTCTGTGTATGGCAGGGAACTTGCAGCCTGTACAGCTGGGGGTGGGGTGGGGTGGGGCGGGCTCTCCTTGGCAGATAGAGATGGAGGAGATGGAGTTAGTGTGGGAAGCATAAGCAGGCCAGTCTGCTGTGTTTATATGGAGTTTCCCCCAGAAGTAAGGCAGAAGCGAGGCATCAGTAATGAGCACATGTGTTTGGAAAGAGTATAAGGTACTTATAAATATTACAGTGGCGTCACCACAGTTAAAGATTTGGCAGCATTTCCATTGTAAACTCTCAGTGTCAGGGGCTTAAAACTCATCTGTAAAAATTCCAGGCTACAACTTGGCATCCTAGGACCTGCCTGGGAACAAAGCTTGCCTCCTGCCCTCCTGTAGGTCCCCTTCCCCTGTCCCTATGCAGCTCTGCATGCCTCTCTGCCACTCTGGTCCTGGCACCCCCTGGGGGAGGAGAGAGGTAAGCGCCCAGCACATGAGGTTAGATAAGGCCTTTTTTTTAAATTACAGGGGAGCCAGATGAGACATATCTACTGATTTCACTGAACCTTTGGGAGCGTGGAGCTTGGTCTATGTAAGATACCACCCCAGTTCTTATAAGTGCCTCCTGTGACCACAACCACCAAGGGCCAGATAACACTGGGTAAGCAATAGGGTTGGGAAAATTCTTAAAACCACAGCACCAATATCTGAGAGCCAAACGTGTTACACAGCCAGTTTCATAGGGTCCACTGACTATTTCCAGGGAGATCTCCTCATGGCTGCTGCCCAGGAGACAGCTCTGGGGAAGCACTGCTCTTCATTGATTAGGAAGTTTGGCAAAGAGTTACATACAGATAAGTAAAATAGAGGTAGGGTGTTCCAGAATTAATCTGCAAACAATCTTGGTTAACACAAGAATATGTGAAGAGAAAACTTCCCCCTCTCCTCTGTTTTATGATAGCAGCTTGTGGGAATTTGAATCAACAAATGCTCTGTCTTTGCTGAGCATCAGCCTAAAACCAAAGACAAAATTGAGTACCAACTGTGTGCATAGTCTCTGGTAAGTGCCCAGGCTGCGTGAGAGGCGGTGGTCGTGTGTGCACGTGCGCCACAAGATGCTGCACCCCATCCTTCCCGGGTGGAGGTAGGAGGTGATCTTTACGCTGCGATCTCTCAGCCTCTAGGTCCAGCTGTTCCTGCTCTTTTGACATTATCGTGGCATCTGTTAAATTCCTGTAGCAGTTACAAATGTCTTTTCCTTTCATAACAGACTGACATGTGCTGTGTCCCCAGAGGTATCCTGAATTATTAAGGAAAAAAAAATTGTAAGATAATACTTCAGGAAGCATAAACCAGCCTCGAAAATGGACCAAGAAATTTGTTGTGCTCAGAGCCCTTCATGCATTCATTTGTCGTTGTAAGCACTCAAGTGCCAGCCTGAAACTTTAGCTAAGCATCTTTCTTCTGTTCTCATAGAATCATATGTGATCCTAAGTGAATGTCACTCTCAGAGTCACCTGGCATGTCTGCATGGGCAAAATCAGTCTTCATCAAAGGGAAGATCGCTAGCAACAGCTCTGGCTATTTATTCCATTTGTGATGTGCAGTAAATTGACTCGAATCCTTAAGGTAGAGAGATAATTGTTGTCAAAATCTCAATTTTAGCTGAGCCCATAGCATTAAAAAAAGTATGAAGTAAAAAATCTACATTGCACAAGGTACACAGAGAACAGCTTGTGTTTTCAGGCTTGCTCCTGGCTGGTTTGGCGTCTGGTGAGATACTAGAAATACAGACTCAAGAATGCAGAGGTTGTTTTGCTTACAGACATGCCTTTCTCCCAATGGCATGGCAGGGCTGGGGGCCACATAAACCAAGCTAAATTCAAAGTAAATCAGGAGTAAGATTCAAAGTCCCTCTGGCATGGGGCAAAATAGACTACTTAGAATATTTTAAAAGAAAATGGAGGGCACCAAGCTCAGCAATCTGGGCTGGGCTGCTGCTTTGCTGTGTTCTAGCTTTGTTTGAAGATGAGAATCCACGGTGCTCACAGCATCACATCCTGTTGGCTCTTCCACTCTTTCCTCTGTGCTTGCCCCTCCCCTGTTCCAGAAACTTCCTTTCCTGTCTTCTCTCTTACCTTCATCTTTCCTTATCATTATTTTTAAGGACCCATAGGCAGCGAGATACATAAAAACAATTTCATTCTTCCGAGGGAGAACAGTAGGGAGATGAAGAAAGAGGCCCAGGCAGGGCTTGGGTCTCAGGTCCTCACAATTCACCTGAGGTTTCCTCCTGCAATGTGTGTTCTTGTGTACTAAGACCCTAAATGGTGTGCAAATTTTGAGCAAACCTCATTGACTTAGAGGACACACATACGAAATACTCTTACTACATTTGTTTTATAATTAATCATTGCTTGAGGAATTTGTTTCCCACTCTTAATTAATTTTTCTTCAAGAGACATTTGAAATCTATCATTTAAAGTTTAAGTCTTACATAACAGCCAATAATTTCCTCCCATATTAAACAGAATGCACACAGTGGATTCAGCAGTCACAGAACATAACATGTTTTCTTCTATGAGGCAAAAGATAAACATAGTCATCACATGATTCCTGAACAGATTTTTGTTTCTTTTACTGAAGATGCTAATTAAACCACAGAACTGTATGTCAGTTGCTTCTTGTTTCTTTTCTACCACAGGCTTTACTCCTAGACAGCCCAGCATGGCCGGCCGTCAGTGGTGCGGAAGATCTACATAATACTGTTTTTTATTGCTTTCTTTTTCATAGTAAACAACCAAGTTGGGGATATGGCTGTCAGCTTATCACTGGATAAAATTTCAGTAGTTACACATCTGTGCATGGTCATGAGTAATGATTTCATCCTAGTTAGGATTATGTCTGCTGGAGGTATGCATCCTCTGGCTTAAGTACAGCTGCCTGAAGTTGACCTTGAGACTTGACAGAACAGAGTGGGGAATGTCCGCAGTGTAGGCAGCCCATCTTCACATAGACAGAGGGGGCTCAAAGGGGCTCGAGGGCACCCACATCCTACAGTGTATCCCTTTAATGTACTACAGAGAAGGAGCCCTGAAAGTGTAGTCTTGACAGTTTATTCCTTTAAGTTGGCCCTAATTCTGGTTATACTCTGTAGCATCTCTGTGTTTTACTTGCATAGAAAACCACCCTAAATTCTGTAATAAACTGTTGCTCTAGGAAAGTATGCATTGCCCATCCTGAACCCTCATGAAGTGCCTGGTGTGAGACCCTGCTGCCTGGGCTGATCGGGTAATGGCAGGCAGGAGTGAGTACACCAAGGGTGTCGCTGGTTTTGTGCACATTTCTTGAAGTGACTGTATACCTGTCTCTCCACCCAACAGGGGAACTTCCAGTTACTCACCGGTCTGTCCAGGCTGTTTTCACATCTATGGAATACAACTGCACACACATCTCTCTGTCACTGGACATGTGTTCCTGACTGGCTGTGATCCTGCTTCCCTCAGGTGACAGTAACTTTGTCATCACTCTCAGTGACATGGGCAACGTGTGTGGATGGCAGTTGGAGCTGGCAGCCTGGGTTCGGGTGCTCATGCCCTGAGGAAGCTGGGTACACCCTGCAAGGAGTAGCAGCTCTCCTTGGCTATCGGGCACTGACATTGTCTGCACTCTCGGACAGACACTTTGCAGGGGACCTGCTATAGTTCATATGTTTGCCCTCTCCGAATCTCCTGTTGAAATTTGATCCCTGATGTTGGAGGTAGGGGCTTTAAGAGAGGTGTTCAGGTCATGGGAGTGGGTCCCTCATGAATTGACTGCTGCCCTCCCTGCAGGGATATGACCAGTGAGTCCTCACCTTGTAAGTTCCCCCAGAGCTGGTTGCTGAGAAGAGCCTGGCCACTCTGTCCTCTGCTTCTTTCCTTGCCCTGTGATCTCTGCACAGCTGACTCCCCTACAGCATGAGTAGAACAGCCTGACTCCCTCCCCAGAAGCAGCTGCCCCCTCATGCTTCCTATACAGCCACAGAACCTCTTTTCTTTGTCTCTCTGTTACTTTGAGAAAGAGCTTCACTTTGTTCCCTGGGTAGAGTGCTGTAGTATCAGCCTAGCTCACAACAACCTCAAACCCTTGGAGATCCCTCCTGCCTTGGCCTCCTGAGTAGTTGGGACTATAGGCACCTGCCCCAAGGCCTGGCTAGTTTTTCTATTTTTTTAAGTCAAGATGGGATCTTGTTCTTCCTCAGGCTGGTCTCAAACTCCTGAGCTCAAGCAATCCACCCTCCTTGGCCTCCTAAAGTGCTAGGATTACAGGCATGAGCCACCATCCCAGTCAGCCTTAGGTATCCCTTTATAGCAACACAAAAAAACTAAGACAGAATCATATTTCTTTTATCCTGTCCCAAACTTAATTTAGTTTCCTTGAACCCAGACCTTCAAAAGGGTAGAAGCTTGGTAGGTTCAGTAAAATTGCTAAACAAACAAACAAACAAACAAAAAAATCCAGTCTCTACCACATAAAATTATAAAATAAATGATTTAGTTTTTAGATATAGAATTTAAACTGCTTCTCTGAATTAATGATAAGGTTAAGGATTGAATATTGCTAAAATATTCTATATTATACCATGAACATTGGGTAATACCTTATAATAGCAGTCATTTATTTAGAACTTTTTGAGAGAGGTGGTGAGAATTTACATTTATTTTCTCATTTTTAGTTGAGAAAACTGGGCCTTTTCTCAGTAGGGACTATGTGTTATTAATCTCTTTGCCCAAAATGGAGCTTGGGAAATAGTAGGAGCTTAATAAGGTTTGTTATTTAAGGAATGCAATTTTTAATCACCAGTTGACCTTGAGATATTATAAGAATTGAAATCGTATTTCATTTAAGTGCACCTTTTTGTAACCAAATATTTACATTTCTCCACATGGAAGATATCTGTGTAACATTGTCAGGCCTTCCCTGGAATAGAATTCCTGCATTAATCTTCATGGTTCACACGTAAAAACTGAAGAAACTTATGAAAGAATATTGTAAGAACTTGCACATTGGAAATGGGCATCAGTTGAGCTGATTGTAGCTATTTTAACCTAAACAAAACAAATAAAATAAAGAAAATAATAAATTTGTTTTCACATATATGAATGACAAAAAAAAGAGAGAGAAGAGCTGAACAAAAATTGAAACAAATTGTTTAACAAGTATTGTGGATTTTTTTTAACATTGGAAATTAAAAATGAAAAGTCTGCAATAGTTTGTCTTTGCTGAGGCCTTGCTGAAGTTTGTTCTAGTACTAGAATTTTAAGGTAGTTTTTGGTTTAAATATTTTCTCCAAAAGAACAAATATTAGTTTTTTACATTAGGGTCACATAAGAGATCATAACTATTTAGTAGTTTGAAGATATAATTCTTGTCACATTAGTAGAAATGTAAAAATACACATTTCTTACAAATACCATAAAACTTGGAAAATCGCCAAGTACCTGTTGGCTGGGAAGGGAAGCTAATCTGCCTGGCTCATTTCCTTCCATTGGTGTTGTTGTCTACAGAAATAGAGTCTAATACTTCCCACCATGCAGCCTCTCCCCTGCCAGGGCTGGAAGGGCTCCTTGCCCAGGGCAGGAACAAAGATAACGCACTGTTTGTTGATCTCTCTGTAATCGTCAAATGGCTGGTGGCCAGAAGGCAGCCCTTGGCAAATAACAATGAACTAGGAAATGGTTGTGGTAAATATTTCCCTTCAATTCCCTTTTCTGACAACAACTTTGGTCAGGTTTAAAATAGACACACTGAAATGACTAATGTGTGTGATCTGAAGCAATTTGAGCTTGAGGAGTGCCGTGAAAAATATTTTGTGTTTCCCACATTTTTAATAATTGAGAGCAAGCCTGACAACAAAATAATTACTTTAAAATATATTTTTATCTTTTTTATTAAATCATAAACAGGTAGATCATGTATACATTAATGCATTTATGGGGTACAATGTGCTGATTTCATATACAATTTGGAATGCCTACATCATACTGGTTAAAATACCCGTCACCTCATTTACTTAGTTATTGTGTTAAGACATTTATACTCTATATTTAATAGATCTGACATGTATCCTAGCAATATGCACCATAGGTGTGATCCCACCATTCATCCTCCCTCCCTCTGCTCTCACCCATCCCCTCCCATCCCCTCTTCATCCTGAGCCATAGTTGTGATCTAAGTGTGAGTGATTGTAAATTGGTTTCATAATAGTACTGAGAACACTGGATACTTTTTCCTCCATTCTTGGGATACTTTACTAAGTAGGATATGTTCCAGCTCCATCCACATAAACATAAAAGAGGTAAAGTCTCCATCTGTTTTTAAGGCTGCATAATATTCCATGGTGTACATATACCACAATTTATTAATCTATTCATGGGTCAGTAGGTACTTGGGCTTCTTTCATGACTTAGCTATTGTGAATTGAGTTGCAATGAACAATCTGGGGCAAATATCTTTGTTATAAAGTGATTTTTTGCCTTTTGGATATACTCCTAGTAGAGGAATTGCAGGATCAAACAGCAGGTATACTTTTAGATCCCTGAGTATTCTCCATACTTCTTTCCAAAAGGGATATTTTACCTTGCATTCCTACCAGCAGTGCAGAAATGTTCCCTTTCTCCACATCCATGCCAATATATGTAGTTTCCGGATTTTTTTATGTGAGCTACTCTTACTGGAGTTAGATGATATCTCTAAATGGTTTTGATTTGCATTTCTCTGATGATTAAAGATGATGAGCATTTTTTCATGTGTCTGTAGGCCATGTGCCTATCTTCTTCAGAAAAGCTTCTGTTCAAATTCCTTGCTCACAATGAAATGGAATTACTTGTTCTTTTCTTGCTAATACATTTGAGCTCTCTGTGGATTCTGGTTATCAAACCTTTGTCAGAAGCATAGCCTGAAAATATACTCTCCCATTCTATAGGCTGTCTGATTGCTTTACTTATTATGTTCCTGGCTATGCAGAAGCTTTTTAGTTTGATCAGATCCTAGTAATATATTTTTGGTATTGCTTCAATTGCCCTGGGGTCCTCCTCATAAAATATTCTCCCAGGTTAATTTCTTTAAGTGTTTCCCCTGCACTCTCTCCAAGAATCTTTATAGTTTCATGTCTTAAGTTTAAGTCTTTCTAGAGGTGAAAGGAGTAAGTCCAGTTTCAGTCTTCTACAAGTCACCAGCCAGTTCACCCAGCACCAATTGTTAAAAAGGGAATCTTTCTCCTACTGAATATTTTTGACAGACTTGTTGAAGATCAAATGATGATGAGTGTCTAGGTTTATCTCTTGGTTCTCAATTCTGTTCCATACATCTACCTCTCTATTTTGTGCCAGTACCATGCTTTTTTGATCACTATAGATTTATAGTATAGTCTGAGGTCTGGTAGCATAATTCCTCCTGATTTGTTTTATTTCTGAGGAATGTTCTGAGGTTTTTTCTGTTTCCATATAAAATGAAGTACAATTTTTCCAGATCTTTAAAGTATGACAGAGGTGCTTTAATAGAAATTCCATTAAATCTGTACATTGCTTTGAGTAGTATGGACATTTTAACAATGTTGATTCTTCCCAGCCATGAGCATGGTATGTTTTTCCATTTGTTAACATCTTCAGCTATTTCTTTTCTCAGAGTTTCATAGTTCTCATTATAGAGATCTTTCACATCCTTTGTTAGGTAAATTCCCAGATATTTCATCTTCTTTGGTACTACTGTAAAAGGAATAGAGTCCTTGACTGTTTTTTTGAGCTTGACTACTATTGCTATATATAAATGCTACTGATTTGTGAGTATTGATTTTATATCTTGAGACACTGCTGTATTCCTTGACCACTTCTAAGAGTTTTGTAGTTGAGTCCCTGGGGGTTTTCCAGGTATACAATCATGTCATCTATGAAGAGTGAAAGTCTGATCTCCTCTGACCCCACCATATGGATACCCTTGATTGCCTTCTCTTGCCTGACTGCAATAGCTAAGACTTCCATTACAATGTTAAAAAGCAGTGGAGACAATGGGCAACCTTGCCTGGTTCCTGATCTGAGTGGAAATGTTTTCAATTTTACTCCATTCAATATAATATTGGCTGTGGGTTTTCCCAAGATGGCCTCTATCAGTTTAAGAAAAGTCCCTTCTATACCTATTTTCTTAAGTGTTCTGATCATGAAAGGATGCTGGATATTATCAAAAGCTATTTCTGCAGCAATTGAGAGAATCATATGGTCCGTGATTTCTATTTTATGTGATGTATTACATTTATAGATTTATGTATATTGAACCAGCCTTGAGACCCTGGGATAAAACCCACTTGGTCATGGTGGGTTTGATGTGTTGCTGGATGCTGTTTGCTAGGATCTTATTGAATATTTTTGCATCAATATTCATTAGAGATATTAGTCTATAATTTTCTTTTCTTGTTGGTTTTTTTCCTAGTTTGGAGATCAGGGTGATATTTGCTTCATAGAATGTGTTGGGAAGAATTCCTTCTTTTTCTACGTTTTGGAAAAGGTTAAGTAATATAGGTACTAGTTCCTCTTTAAAGGTTTGGTAGAATTCTGATACAAAGCTATCGGATCCCAGACTTTTCTTTTAGAGGAGATTTCATATAGTTAATGCTATTTCAGAACTTGATATGGGCCTGTTCAACATTTCCACTTCTTTCTGGTTGGTCTCCTAGTTTTCTGACTGTATACTTAAGTGTTCCAACTGTTATGCCAGTGTTCTAATTCGGACAGACCAGAGGGAACTTAGGCATGGGGGCAGGTGCAACAACCTTTATTTAGCTCATGGCAGGTTGGGGATGGAGAGGAAGCCAGTGCAGTAGTTCCCCTTATCCAGCTCCTGGCATGCAAAGTCCATAGCCCATAATCCATAATCGGTAATCTGCATTCCACAATCCACACAGGGCCTTGTATACCTTTATAACCAGGGGAACAAAAGTGGCAACATGCCAAGCAGCTACAACATAAGCAGCATTGTACATAGCTATGGTTACCTAAAAGCACAGGAGTCTTCTATCCCACCCCACCTGTCAGGGTTGCAGGGAAGGTTATGGGCAAGAGAGCTCAGACAGTTTTCTCTCATCTTACACCCAAGGCCATGGTGAGGAACTCCAAACACTTTGCCCATATACAACTTAGTATCTCTTTGAGTTCTTATTCTTCTAGCTATTCCTAAAAGATTAGTATATTTCACCGTTTGATGCTTGGTCCTCTTTTCTCCTTTTACATGCCACTGGACACACTTCAGATACTTTTATGACTTGAAATAGCTCTTTCTATGCTCCTAACTACAAATCCAGATCTCCAACCAAGACATTGTCCTGAAGTGCAAGCCAATAGCCTGAAGATATCTCTGCCTGATTCAATATCATAAAACTAGGCTCACTACACTTGTTATTTCTCCCCAATCCAATTTCAACTCTATCATCTTTTCTATCATATTCACTCTTTGGGAATTTGCAATCCCAGCCACCAACCAACAAAGAGAAGCTTAGGATTTATGCAGCTTCCTCTTTTTCACTCCCTCACATTCAAAAATAATCAAATCCTGTATATTCCATATCAGAAATATTTTTCTCATCCATTTCCTCAAAATTTGATCATGCCACTCTCTACATCATAGTAATACAAAATTATTGGATATTACCTCTAAATCCAGGCTATTTTGTGTCTCCGTGACTTCTCTCAGTTTACAATCTGGAATGCCCTTTATTCTGTTTTCCATACTCATTTTTTTAGGACTCAGACTGTGTCACTTCTACAATTAATGTCTTCTTGACTCTCTACTGACTCCCCACACCCACCAAAACTTTGCCCCTCTACTGAATCTCATAACATCCCTAACAAAGCACCTATAATACACTATATAATGATGGCACTATGTACCTAGCTATCCTATTAAACCAAAAGCTCCCTTTTGAAACAGACCATTATTGAATTTACTTAGGACCTAACATAATACCTGAAGCAGTAAATAAATGTTGAATGAATGAGTAAATTCAGACCATACAGCTCCTGTAACACATCACTTTTTTCAGCTGAGTAAACACTAAGAACACGCACGGGTTTTGGAGTCATCAAAAAGCCGTGCATCATACAGTCTTGTCTGGAGTCATCCAAACATAGGTTTAAGTCCTCGGCTTAAAGAAGCGTTAAGTTTTTTGCCCTTGGCAAGTTAGCCTCTAGCCTCTTAAAATTTCAGTTTCCTTATCTATATAATAATAATAATACTATCTCCTCCAGTTTTTGTGATGATTAAATGGAGGAAAGGTAAGAAAAGAAACTGGGAGCTAACTGACTTCCAGCCAGGCCTTAAATACATGTCTGTTGCTGGTGTATCATCCTCCCCTCTGCCTGATGACTTCTCTCCCAAGGATGCCCTTCCTTTGTTTTTTAACTAGTTTAGTAGCTTGACTTCTTTTAAAACTTAGTAGGCTATTATCTCCTCTAGGACTCTGCCCTGATTTCCCCACCCTCTGAGGCTGAGGTAGAACTCTTCTTTTTCAGGATTCTCAAAACACCTTACCTTATTTCTCCCACAATGCATATCATTGACCACTTTGGCCTCTCCCCCTAAATTAGATGTCTGTTTGCTTGCCCAGCTCTTTCATTATAGTTCAGTAAGAACAGGAGCTATGCATTTTACCTCCAGAACCTAGCAATCTGCATAGCAAGTACTTCGTGCTCATAAATGGTCACTCAAAAACAAAAGCCTGCCTAAGAGAGTACCATAAATGTGGTGAACATGCAAATATTTTTTGACGATTCACTGGAGTCAAATGGGTGATCTGCTGTGCCCTATAATGTTATTTGGAATAGATTAAATCAATGCCAGATTGAATTAAATAGTGTCAACTAGAACAGAAAGACATTAAGTGGCCATTATGTTTCAATTTGGTCTACATTAGAGGGGTTGTATATAGCACACAGTAACAATACCCCTTATGAATAAGCTCTCATTTGGATACAATTTGCCACTCTTCCTTACAGCTAAATTCAAAGAGTAAGCATGACGTAGAATAAAGCTTAATAGTAAACGCTTTGAATTCCAAAAGCTATTTCTTGCCAGGTTTTCTTTTTTTATTATTTTAAATGTTTATCGCTTTATTCTTCATTCTGCTTACCACAGGAAAATTAAGATTATGAACCTTGTCTTAATTTCCACATATCAATACAATGAAACTCACAGAAGATAGTAAATTTTTCTTAGTGTAATTTAAGATTTGACTTGTACTTGACAAAGAAAAATTCTTCCCAGAAAACAGCATGGAACCCTGAGATAATGGTTTAAAATATTTATTTATAATTGGAAAGGCAGACAGACTCTTAATCATGGCATGGCTTAATTATAGCAGCATAAGCATAATTAGCACTGTTGTAACAAATTACTAATTTATAAGATGAATTATCCTGCTTCAGTTTTCAAAATAGAAAGAGTTCCACACACCATTGTATGAGTTCTTGGTTTAAATTATGTTCCTTCTGGAGTCTATCTACTGAAAAACTAAACATCAAATTTTTTATTTCTTTCTCTCCATGTTAATTTTAATATCTCAAAGCTGAAAGTAGAAAATCCAAGAAAATCAACCTAATAGCCATTTTAGTTTGCATTATTCATAAGGCATTAATTTTCATTATCTTTTCCCAGTTTTTAAATTTATTTCAAATAGTTCTCAATACTTATTACCCCTGCTATTGATACACAAGCAGAAATTAGCATGAAATCATGCCTAAGGTATGATAAGTTACAGTGACAAAGGCAGAAAAACAAGTTAATGATTAAAATAGTACTTCATAAGTAATCCAAATTCTTTAGAAATCTAATTTAGGGGGGAGGGGCCAAAGTGGTCAACTAGAAACATCTCCTCACTAGCTGCTCACCATGCAATTAGAGTAGGGGGATTCCAGCCACTTATTACTGGACAATTTTGTGGCAAAACAGCATTGACAAGGCAAAGAGAGACAAGGGAATCCAGGAGACCAGGAGGGCACTTCAACATCCAGGTATAGGGACAAGGAAAATTAAGTAGAAGGAGGAAATGCAAAGACTAGTAGGGGAAGCAAGTAAACAAGAAGAAAATGTGAGAAGGAACCAACACAATTATGACAATATGTAAAACCTGAGCAGATCGACTCCCCTCAGGGAACATGAAGCAACTATCACAGATGATCCCACCTATAAAGAAACTATGGAAAGGATAGAAAGGGAATTTGGAGCATGAATGGCAAAAAGGATGAAAGGTATTGAAGCGACAGTGGATAACAGCCAAAAGGAAATCCGAAAATTAACCCAAGAAATGAATGAAAGACACAGTGAAATTGAAAAGGATACATCAGAGTTTGTGAAATTGAAGGATTCATTCAAGGAACTTAGAGATTCAGTAAAAGTATCAATAACAGATTAAACCATGGAGAATAAAGAATCTCAGAATCAGAAGATAAGGCTCTTGAGCTAACTCAAGCTTTTAAAGAGGCAGAAAAGAAGAGAGTAAAAGCAGAGCACTCTCTTAGAGAATTATGGAACATCACAAAATGAACAAACATATGAATTATAGGTATAATTTGAATTATGAATTATAGGTATCCATGAAGGACAAGAAGAGAGACCCAAAGGTATGGAAGCCCTACAGGAGGATATCATAACTGACAATTTCTAGGCATTACCAAAGATTCTGATACAGTCCCCTTAGATGTTAATCCCCAGTTCATCTCAATACAAATGGGCCATCTCCTAGTCACATTATAATGAACTTGGCCAATGTCAAAATGAAAGAGAAAAATTCTACAGGAAACCAGGAGCAAGAACTGATTGACCTATAGGGGCAGACCCATCAGGATGACAGCAGACTTTTCAGCTGAAACTTTTCAAGGCCAGCAGAGGGTGGTCATCTACCTTTAACCTTCTTAAAAAAAAAAAAAAAAAACTTTCACCCCAGGATTGTGTATCCTGCCAAACTAAGCTTCATATTTGATAGAGAAATAAAATCTTTTGCATATATGCAGACATTGAGGAAATTTACTATGAGACCACTTCTGCAGGAAGTACTCAGACCTGTTCTTCACACTGACCATCACCGTGGACCTCCAACAAAGTAGATATCCAGAAACTAAAGGTCAAAACCTAGTTTCCACAATGGCACAAGGGATAAAATTAAGCAATGGAAATCCACATAATAAAATGACCAGAACCCCACCATACGTATCAATTCTCCCAATAAATGTGAATGGCTTAACTTTCCCACACTAACAAGGCACAGGCTAGCTGACTGGATTAAAAAAATGCACAGGCACTATACGGTGTCTTGAGGAAACACTTCTAACCTCTAAAGACTAAACAAGGCTTAGGATGAAGGGTTGGAAAACAATATTTCAGGCAAATGGAAACCAGAAGAAAGAAGGAGTCACAATTCTATTTTCAGATAAAAGTGGATTTAAAGCAACAATAGTAAAGAAAGACAAAGATAATAACTACATATTGGTCAAGGGAACAATACAACAAGAGTACATTTCAATTCTAAATATATATGCACCCAACTTAAATGCTCCTAAATTTATTAAACAAACCCTAGCTGGTCTGAACAATAAGTTATCTTACAACACCATAATAGCTAGGGGCTTTATTAGCCCTCTGAGAGAACTAGACACATCCTCTAAACAAAAACTAAACAAATAAACAAGGGACTTAAGCCTAAGGGACTCAACCGAGTTTAACAGAAGTACAGAACATACCACCTCAAAGCTAATGAGTATACATTCTTCTCTTCAGCTCATGGATCATACTCCAAAATTGATCCTATCACAGGACACAAATCAACCTCAAGAAAATTTAAATAACTGAAATTATACCTGTATCTTTTCAGACCACATGGTAATAAAGGTGGTACTCAACCCCAACAAAAACCTTCATGCCTGGGATAATTCTGGGAAGATGGCCAGCTGCTAGCAAGCATCAGCAGAGGCTCCTGACCAGAGGGACAAAAACTGGATGGAATTGGACTCTATGAAGCCACAGGTGGGGAGCTGAGCCAAGAAAGAAGTTCAGGAGGCTGTAATTTCAAGGAAGAGCATTCAAGAAAATAAATTGAGGGTACAAAGCCTATGGACTAGAGGACAGGAGACCCCTCCCCCAAGCAGGAGGCCCACCGCAGGCTATCTTTGAATGAGCAGGGAACAAAAGACCTCTCATTTTACATCACTGGAGAGAGCCACTAAACACCAGGTTTCTTTCTCTAGGGAGGTCCCACTTATGAACCTAGACACCACCCCACCAGGCATAAAATTGAACAGGTATTTTCCCCCACAAGTCCAAACTCCCAGTCTACTCCTCTCCCCTCACATGGCAGTCTGAAGTTCTGCCCCCTGCAGAGCCCAGATTGTTTGGTCTTTACCTGAAAAATCTGGGCATAGTGTGGACTGCCAAACATTAGGACAGAATCAGTGACTATCGGGGAAGTAACGGTGAAGAAAGGGACACTCAGTGGGAAGAGGAGCAGTCCCCTGGTTATGACTATGCCTGGCCAGTGGTGGTGTTGACCCTTGGTTCAGGCTGTCTGGAGGGATGGTGTGTAGAACCCCTGGCTCTGATGGCACCTACAGTGGGAGAGTGGTTTCCCCAGGTGGACTGAGTTTGGCAGACAGGGATGGTCTCCAGCCCCTGCTGGGACTGCAAACAGAGGCTTGACAGGCATGGATTGAGATCTGAGGGCAAGAGTGTGGTCCCCTGACTCAAACATAACCCCTGAGTAGTGACTTTCTGGATGTGAATCAAGACCAGAGGGCAAGGGCATGTTCCCCTCTCTCCAGCGGGATAGTGAGCAGAGGCTTACCAGGTGAGGACTGAGACCTACAGGTGGGGTGTGGTGCCCTGACTCCAACAGAACCTGTGAACAGAGGCTTGCCAGGCAGTGGACTGAGACTGGCAGGCAGGGGCATGGTCCCCTGACTCCAACTTGTCTGTCAAACAGAGGCTAGCTGGGGTGAACTGAGACCAATGGGTGGGGGCGTGGCCCCTGGCTCCAATTGGGCCTGTGAGCAGACAAGCGGAAAACAGTGTGGACTGAGTCTGGTGGGCAGGGGTGTGGATCCCTGGTTCCAATTGTGCTATTAGAGACCTTTGAATCCATCTCTGTTGAGCAGATTCTGCACTGCCTGAGAAAATGTAATTGGAACTCATGTCTGGGGATGCCCACTCAGGGACATTCTGAGGTGGACCTTCGAAGTTCTGTAGTGGAAAAGAACTAAAGGGTTGGGGCTGGCACTGCAGCCCCCACAATCAAAATTTAAATCTTATACTGTGGCTTCTTAGGATAGGGTAGAACAGGTGTTCTCAAACTATGGCTGTGGGCCACATGCAGCTGCCTAGGACATTTATCCAGCCTGCTGGGTGTTTTTGCCACTGCTGCCTGTCCTGCTTAGCAGCCGACTCATCCTAGGGCCCACAGTCCAGCCCTCCAATGGTTGGAGGGACAGTGAACTGGTCCCCTGTTTAAAAAGTTTGAGGACCCCTTGGGTAGAAGTTGGCTGATATCAGAGCCAGCTTGTGCTATCTCACTAAGTAGGTCCTCAGAGTCTCTGGCCAAAACTCTGAAAGGGACCTTTGTAAGACTGCAGGAGATAAGCCACAATTACAAAGCCTAGCACTTTGGTAAGGAGCGATATATACTACTACCTGGGAACCCCAATTCAATCTCACCCTACCAGTTCTAATAACCAAATGGTGGAAGATAAACATGGTGTGGACCCAACAGAAGAACTCTGGCAACATGAATAACCAGAGTAGGTCAACCCTCCCCCCCAAAAAAATGCAAAGGAGATACAACTGAAGATGCCATGCATAGACAAATGGCAACAATATCAGAAATCGAATTCAGAATATGGATGGCAAATAAGATAAATAAAATGGAAGAAAAGATAGAAATTAAATTTGAAAGAGAAAGTTGTCCCAAGAAATTAATGAATTCAAAGACCATGTCACCAAAGATAGGGAGATAATGAAAAAAGAGATAGCAGAGCTCAAGGAAATGAAAAAGTTAAGGAGCTCTGAAATAGAGTAGAATCCCTCAGTAATAGAGTTGACTAGGAGGAAGAAAGGATCTCTGCAACTGAAGACTAAGCTTTTGAACATTCCCAAATGCTCAAAGAGGCACACAAATCAAGAGCAAAAACTGATCATTCCCTGAGTGAGTTGTGGGATCACTCCAAAAGATCAAACATTGATCTGATAGGAATTCTAAAAGGAGAAAAGGATAGTCTTAAAGGTACAGATGGTCTATCCAAGATATTTTGGAGGAGAATTTCCCAAGCATTGCAAAAGATATAGAACTTCAGATAGCAGTTTGAGAACCCCAGCAAGACTCAATCCAAATAAAGCATCTCCTAGACACATTGTGATTAACTTTGCTGAAGTTATAATGAAGGAGAAAATTCTGCAAGCAGCCAGACATAATAAAAGCATCACCTACAAAGGGAGAAATATCAGAATGACTGCAGACTTCTCACCCAAAATGTTTCAAGCTAGAAGAGGATGGTCATTGACCTTCAATCTCCTAAAACAAAACAGCTTCTAGCCTAGGATCCTGTATCCAGCTAAACTGAGTTTCATTTGTGATGGAGAAATCAAATACTTTAATGATATACAAATGTTGAAGAAATTTGCCATCACTAAACCAGCTCTCTAGGATATTCTCAGACCCATCCTCCAAGCAACCAGCACAATGCTCCACCTCCAAAGAAAACTCACCCAGAAATTTTTTAACAAAACCCAACTTCCACAGTGGTGAAAGAATTAAAAATTTACACTGGACATCCAAAATTCATGACATCCAAAACAGAACCAGGTTTATCAATTCTCTCAATTAATGTGAATAGCTTAAATTGTCCTCTAAAGAGGCACAGGTTGGCTGACTGGATACCTAAACTCAGACCAGATATCTGCTGTATACAATAATCTCACCCTACCTTAAAGGATAAAAATAGACTCAGGGTGAAGGAATGAACTTCTATAATACAGGCAAATAGAAACCAGAAAAAAGCAGGGGTTGCAATTTTAGTTGTAGATACAATTGGCTTTAAACCAACAAAGATAAAGAAAAATAAAAGTGGTCACTCCATATTTGTAAAGGGAAGCACCCAACATGAAGAGATTTTGATAATTAACATTTATGTACCCTAACAGAATGCTCCTAAATTCATAAAGGAACCCAAATGGATATGAATAACTTGATATCTTCCTGCACTATTATAGTTGGAGATTTTAATACCCCTTTGACAGTTTTGGATAGATCCTCCAAGAAGAAACTAAACAAAGAAATATTAGACTTAAAACGGCCCCTAGAACAAATGGACTTTACAGACCTCCACAGAACATTTCAACCTAATAAAACTGAATATACATTCTTCTCATCAGCCCATGGGTCATCCTCCAAAATACATCATATCCTAGGAGACAAGTCTAACCTCAGAAAATTTAAAAGAATAGAAATTATTTCTTGTATCTTCTCAGACCACCATTTAGTACAAGTTGAACTCAACAGGCACAGGAATCTTTATACTCAAACAAAGTCATGGAAACTAAATAATCTTAGGCTGAATGATAGCTGGATCAAAGATGAGATTAAGAAGTAAATCACCAAATTTAAATGATAATGAAGACACAAATTATCAAACCTGTGGATACTGAAAAGGCAGTCCCAAGAAGGAAACTTACAGCCTTGGGAGCCTTCAAGCAACTGAAGGCTCATCTTAATGGATCATCTCAAGCAACTGAAAAATGAAGAATGTTCCAACTCCAAACCCAGCAGAAGAAAAGAAATAACCAAAATTAGGGCAGAATTAAATGAACTTGAAAACAAAAGAATCATTCAGAAGATCAACAAAACAAAAAGTTCATTTTCTAAAAAGATTAATAAAATTGATAAACCTTTGGCCAACATAACCAGAAACAGAAAAGTAAAATCTCTAATATTGTCTATCAGAAATGATAAAGGAGAAATAACAACAGACACCTCAGAAATTCAAAAAAACCTCAATGACTACTATAAAAATCTCCATTCCCAGAAATATGAAACTCTGAGGGAAATGGACCAATACCTAGAAGATTACCACCCTTCTAGACTCAACCAGAAAGAATTAGAAATCTTGAACAGACCTATATCAATCACTGAAATAGCATCAACAATATGAAATCACCCAAAAAAGAAAAGCCCAGGACCAGATGGCTTCACAACCAAATTTTATCAAATCTTTCAAGAGGAACTAGACCCTATATTATACAACCTTTTCCAAAGCATAGACAAAGAAGTAATACTTCCCAACACATTCTATGAAGCAAATATCACCCTGATTCCAAAACCAGGAAAGGATCCAACCAAGAAAGAAAATTATAGACCAATCTCATTAATGAATATCAATATAAAAATATTCAATAAGATCTTAGCAAATAGAATTCAACAACACATTAAAAAATTATACACCATGATCAAGTTGGCTTTATTCTAGGGTTACAGGGTTGGTTCAAAATATGCAAATCTATAAATATAATAATCACATAAATAAAATAAAAAACAAAGACCATATGATTCTCTCAGTTGATGCAGAAATAGCTTTTGATAATATGCAGCATCCTTTCATGGTCTGAACACTTAAGAAAATAGGCATAGAAGGGATATTTCTTAAACTGATAGAGGCCATCTATAGCAAACCCACAGCCAATATCATATGGAATGGTATAAAATTGAAACCATTTCCACTCATATCAGGAATGAGGCAAGGATGTCCACTGTCTCCATTGCTATTCAACATAGTAATGGAAGTCTTAGCCATTGAAATCAGGTAAGAGAAGGCGATCAAGGGTATCCAAATAGGGTGAGAGGAGATCAAACTCTCACTCTTCACCAATGATATGATCCTATACCTGGAAAATCCCAGGGACTCAACCTCAAAACTCTTGGAAGTGTTCAAGGAATACAGCAGCATCTCAGGATATAAAATTGATACCCACAAGTCAGTAGCTTTTATATATGCCAACAATAGTCAAGCTGAAAATATAGTCCTTTCCTTTTACATAAAGGAAAAGGACTTACTATATTTTAAATAAAGTCCTATTCCTTTTACAATAGTGCCAAAGAAGATGAAATATCTGAGAATTTACATAACAAAGGATGTGAAAGATCTCTGTAATGAGAACTATGAAACTCTGAGAAAAGAAATAGCTGAAGATGTTAACAAATGGAAAAACATACCATGCTCATGGCTGGGAATAATCAACATTGTTTAAATGCCTATATTACCCAAAGCAATCTATAGATTCAATGCAATCCCTATTAAAGCACCATTGTCATACTTTAAAGAATTTGAAAAAATAGTACTTCATTTTATATGAAATCAGAAAAAACCTTGAATAGCAAATACATTACTCAGAAATAAGAACAAATCAGGAGGTATCACATTACCAGACTTTGGGCTATACTATAAATCTATAGTGATCAAAACAGCATGGTACTAGCACCAAAACAGAGTGGTAGATTTATGAAACAGAATAGAGAACCAAGAGATGAACCCAGCTACTTATCGTCACTGATCTTCGACAAACCTATCAAAAATATTTCGGGGTGGGGGGCTCAGCGCCTGTGGCTCAAGCGGCTAAGGCGCCAGCCACATACACCTAAGGTGGCGGGTTATAATCCCCAGCCCGGGCCCACCAAACAACAATGATGGATGCAACCAAAAAATGGCCAGGCGTTGTGGCAGGCGTCTGTAGTCCAGCTACTTGGGAGGCTGAGGCAGGAGACTTCCTTGAGCCCAGGAGTTGGAGGTTAATGTGAGCTGTGATGCCATGGCACTCTACCCAGGGGGATAGCTTGAGGTTCTGTCAAAAAAAAAAAAATTCATGGGGGAAAGACTCCCTATTTAACAAATGGTGCTGGGTGAACTGGCTGGCGACCTGTAGAAGACTGAAACTGGACCTACACCTTTCGCCATTAACAGAAATTGATTCTCACTGGATAAGAGATTTAAACGTAAGACATGAAACTATAAAAATACTATAAGAGAGTACAGGGAAAACACTTGAAGAAATTGGCCTGGGAGAATATTTTATGAGGAGGACCCCCCCACACACTCCCCAGGGCAATTGAAGCAACACCAAAAATACATGACTGAGATCTGATCAAACTAAAAAGCTTTTGCAAAGCCAAGAGCACACTAAGTAAAACAAACAAGAAAATCTTCAGAATGGGAGATTTTTGCAGTGTATGCTTCTGACAAAAGTCTGATAACTAGAATCTACAGAGAACTCAAGCTAATCAATAAGAAAAGAATGCATGACCCCATTTCTATGTGGACAAGAGACTTGAACAGAAACTTCTCTGATGAAGACAGGTGCATGGCCTACAAATACAATGCTCATCATCCTTAATCATCAAAGAAATACAAATCAAAACCACTTTGAGATATCATCTAACTCCAGTAAGATTAGCCCACTTCACAAAATCCCAAAACTACAGATGTTGGCATAGATGCAGAGAGAAGGAAACACTTCTACACTGATCGTGGGAATGCAAGCTAATATGATCCTTTTGGAAAGAAGTTTGGAGAACACTCAAGGAACTAAAAGTAAACCTACCATTCAATCCTACAATTTCTCTACTAGGTATATACCCAGATGATCAAAAATTGTTTTACAACAAAGATATTTGCACTAGAATGCTTATTGCAGCCCAATTCATAATAGCCAAGACATGGAAACAGCCCAAGTGCCCATCAACCCATGAATGGATTAACAAATTGTGGTATATGTACACCATGGAATACTACACAGCCATAAAAAGGATGGAGACTTCACATCTTTTATGTTTACCTGAATGGAGCTGGAACACATTCTTTTTAGTAAAGTATCTCGAGAATAGAAAAAAAAGTATCCAATGTACTCAGTACTACTATACAATCAATATATAATTACCTACATACTCATATGAATGGCAAAACATAACTATAGTCTAGAAAGTAGAAAGTAAAAGGAGAGAGTGGGGAGAGGAGGGGTGACATGGGAGGAGGGAGGATATTTGGGGGGACCTCACCTAAAGGATATGATGCAATGGTCCATTTCAAAACTATTAAGAAATGAGTACAATTATGATAGATGTTTTACTTAGTTCAATGTAGGCATTTCACACTGTATATCAAAGCAGTACACTGAACTCCATAAATGCATCAATGTACAAAGTCATGATTTAATAAAAAATAATAATTATAAAGAAAGTTTAGATTTGTTAAAATAAATTTGCATATTAAAATTTATGCTAAGAGAAACCACTAAAATAATAGAAATAAGATGAAAAAAAAAACCTTATTCTGAATGACAGCTGGGTCAAGGAGGAAGTAAAGAAGGAAAACATTAGCTCCCTTGCACATAATGACAATGAAGCCATAGGCTATCAAAAAGTTGTGATACTGTAAAAGCAGTCCTAAGAGGGAAATGTATTGCATTAGATGCCCACATCCAAAAAACAGGAAGAGCACATGTAAACAACCTATAAAACCACCTGGAGGAATGGGAACAGAAAAGCAACCCAATCCCAAACCTAACAGAAGAAAAGAAATAACCAAAATTAAAGCATAAATAACCAAAGTTAAAAACAAAAGAGTCATTCGGAAAATTAACAAAACAAAAAGTTAGTTCTTTGAAAAAATAAACAAAATTGATAAACCTCTCACCAGATTAACTAGAAATAGAAAAGTAATGAAAAAGGGGAAATAATAACATATCACAGAGTTACAAGAAATCATCTTCAATTACTACAAAAACTATATGCCCAGAATCTCAACAATGTGGAGGAGGAAATGGACAAATACCTGAAATCACACAACCTCCCTAGACTTAACCAGGAAGAAATAGATCTCCTGAATAGACCAACATCAAGAACCAGAATTGAAGAAACAATAAGAGAGCTACCAACAACAACAACAAAAAAAAACACTCAGGACAAGACAGCTTCACTCCAGATTTTTATCAAACATTCAAAAAGAGCTTGTACCCAAACCACAGAATCTATTCCAAAACATTAAGAAGGCAAGAAGCCTCTCCAACATGTCAACATGTTTTACAAAACAAACATCATCTTGATACCAAAACTAGGAAAGAATGCAACAAAAAAGAAAAAAAGAAAAACTACAGACCAATTTACTAATTAATATTAATGTGAAAATACTTAATAAAATCCTAGCAAATATAATACAGCTACATATCAAAAGAATTATATATCATGATCAAATAGGCTTTATCCCCGGGATGCCAGCCTGGTTTAACATACGCAAATCTATAAATGTAATTCACCACATCAACAGAAGCAAAAACAAAGACCATATGATCCTCTCAATAGATGTAGGAAAAGCATTCAATAAAATTCAGCATCCTTTCCTGATAAGAAATCTTATGAAATTAGGCATAAATGGGACTTTTCTTAAAGTGATAGAAGCCATCTATAACAAATCCATAGCCAATATCATACTGAATGGAGTAAAATTGAAAGCATTCCCACTTAGAACCAGAACAAGACAAAGATGTCTACTATCACCACTATTATTCAGCATTGTGCTGGAAGTTATAGCCAATGCAATTAGGAAAGAGAGGGATACTAGGGCATTCAAATGAGGGCAGAGGAGGTCAAACTCTCTCTCTTTGCTGACGATATGGCCTTATACTTACAAAATCCCAGAGACTCAACCACAAGACTTCTGGAAGTGACCAAGAAATACAGTAACATCACAGGGTATGAAATCAATTTCCAGAAGCTGGTAGCCTTTGTATACACCAATAACAAGTAGAGAAGCACATCAAGGACATAATACCCTTCTTAGTAGGCTCAAAGAAAATGAAATACCTGGGAATATATTTCACAAAAAAGTGAAGAATCTCTACAGAGAGAACTATGAAACCCTGAGAAAAGAAATAGCCAAAAACACTAACAAATGAAAGAATATACCATGCTCTTAGCCAGCAAAAATCAACAATTGTGAAAACGTCTATACTACACAATCAATCTACAGATTTAATGCAATTCCTATTAAAATACCAAGAGCAGGCTCAGCGCCTGTGGCTCAAGTGGCTAAGGCACCAGCCATGTACACCCAAGGTGGCGGGTTCGAATCCAGCCTGGGCCCGCCACACAACAATGACAGCTGCAACCAAAAAATAGCCAGGTGTTGTGGCGGGCACCTGTGGTCCCAGCTACTTGGGAGGCAGAGGCAGGAGACTCACTTGAGCCCAGGAGTTGGAGGTTGCTATGAGCTGAGATGCCACGGCACTCTACCCAGGGGGACAGCTTAAGGCTCCTGTCTCAAAAAAAAAAAAAAAATACCAAGAGCATACTTTGAAGAATTTAAAAAAAAAAAAAAAAGTTCTACATTTTATTTGGAACCAGAAAACAATCCATATAGCCAAGGCAATCCTCAGTAATAAAAACAAATCTGGAGGCATCACTGTACCAGGCTTCAGGTTATATTACAAGTCCACAGTGATCAAAACAGTATGGCATTAGGACAAAAATAGACATACATGTATGGAACAGAATTGAAAACCCAGAGATGAAACCAGCTTCTTACCATTATTTTACCTTTGATAAACCAAACAAAAGTATACACTAGAGAAATAAATATTTATTCAATAAATAGTGGTGGGAGAATTGGTTAACCACATGTAAAAAACTGAAATTGGACCCACACCTCTCACTACTTAAAAAATTGACTCACAATGGATAAAAGATTTAAATCTAACACATGAGATGATAAAAATTCTAGAGGAAAGTCTGGGGAAAATTCTAGATGATATCAGCATGGGCAAAGATTTTATGATGAAGACAGCATCAGCAACAGCAATACCAACAAAAGTAAATAAATAGGACTTAATTAAGCTAAAAAGCTTCTGCACAGCTAAGACACAATAATCAAAGCAAACAAACAACGTTCAGAATGGGAAAGATATTTGCATGTCATTAATCTGATGAATGATTGATAACTAGAATCTACAGAGAACTCAAATTAATCAACAGAGAAGAACAAACAATCCCATGTATCACTGGGCAAAACTTTCTCTGAAGAAGATAGGTAAATGCCAAACAAACACATGAAGAAATGCTCATCATCCCTAATCATCAGAGAAATGCAAATCAAAAACCATCCTGAGATATCACCTAGCCCTAATGAGAATAGCTCACATCACAAAAATCCAAAAGCTGCAAATGTTGGTGTGGATGTGGAGAGAAGGGAATACTTTTACACTGTTGCTGAGATTGCAAACTAATACAGCCTTTATGGAAAGATGTATGGAGAATCCTCAAAGAGCTCAATGTAGACATTCCATTTGATCCAGCAATTCAATTACCAGGAATCTACCTAGAAGAAAATAAATCATTTTATCTCAAGGACAGTTGCATTAGAATGTTTATCACAGCTCAATTCACAATTGCCAATTGGTGGGCACATTGGAAGCAACCCAAGTGCCCATCAACCCATGAATGGACTTATAAGCTGTGTTATATGTATACCATGGAATACTAGTCAGCTATAAAAAAGATGGTGACTTTACATCTTTTGTATTTACCTGGATGGAGTTGAAACACATTCTTCTTAGTAAAGTTATCACAATAATGGAAATGAAACTATCCAATGTACTCAATACTAATATAAATCTAATAAAAAAACAAGTACATGCCTAAATGAGCAAATAACACAAGTCTATTCAATGCAAAAGGAGAGGAGGGAGTGGACACCAGGTGGGCACACTGTGAGGGTGCACAGCACACCCACTGAATGAAGAGCTCAACTGCCTCAACTACAACTTGAACTGTACCTTAGAAATACAAACAATGTAACCTATTCATTTGTATCCTCATATTAATCTGAATTAAAAAGAAAAAGAAATAACATTTTGTATTGCAGAAACAATGCCCTGCTTTTATTTTTCAGCTTAATGTTTAAAATTCATTTTAAAGTGGTATAATTTCCCATTAGCCATCATCTTTAGAAAGTAAAACCAGTAAAATATCACTGTGTTTTTGAAACAGACTCTTGGTTTGCAGCACAGACTGGAGTGCAGTGGCTATTCACAGGCATCATTATAGCTTACTGCAGCCTTGAACACTTGGCCTCAAGCTATCCTCCAATCTTATATAATATTATTATTTCTAATATCACCTACTTCCCAGTTTTTTCCTTTATCACTATAAATTATATTCTACTAAGAAGCTCTATCCCACATGTTACTGGAGAGAGAGAGCTATTTTAAATTCCTTTTTCAATATGATTTTTTATCAAAAATGCTAGACATTCTTTTTACTTTGAACAAAACAGTTTAGGAAAGAAGATTTGCCACTGTTAACATCAGAGACCAGAACATTTCTACAAAAGTAAATAAAGAGTTAGGACAAATTTTAAGATTATCTAAATCCCAGCATGTCTAAGGCAAAATTGGTTTGAGACCTTTACTTCTCCTGAAAGTTGACTCAATCCTCTAATTCACTTTTGAATTATAGAAGGCAATGTATTGGAAGTTTGTACCCTTAAGTGTTGAGAAATTCAACATCTAAGTCTAGGATTATAAGGTCATTTTCTGAAAACAAGGATGTGATCACCTAATTTTGGTGGAATCTTTACTCCCAGCCTGCCTCACTTCAGAGCCTCTCATCAGGCTCTGCTCAACACTATTGGCCTGATGTACAGTCTCATCACAGATGCCTCTCAGATAGCATAAATGACACCTTTTCCTCTGCCAGACTTCAAGTAAACCAAATTTCATAACTCAGTGCTAAAATAATCTGCCACTATGAAGAGCCCTAGAGAATCAAATGGGGAAAACTGATTAAGAAATTCATTTTCAGCTCAATTTACAATAGCCCAAATGTGGAAACAGCCTAAATGCCCACCAACTCAAGAATGGATTAACAAGCTGTGGTATTTGTATACCATGGAATACTACTCAGCCACTAAAAAGGACAGAGACTTCACATCCTTTGTATTAACCTGGATAGATATGGAAAACATTATTCTTAGTAAAGCATGACAAGAATGGAGAAGCAAGAATCCTACGTACTCAGTTCTGATATGAGGACAATTAAGATCCTAGTACACAGTGGGGGGTGGGAGATGGGGAAAGTGATAGGATTCACCTTTTGGGGTTAGGACACAAATATGAGAGGGTCCTTATCTAACAAAAGCATTCAATGTAACCTGCTTCTGTGTACCCTCAACGAATCCCCAACAATAAAATAATAACAATAAACAGCAAAAAAATTCATTTGAAATTAATCACAGAAATTATATAATTTATAAATATTTACCCAATTAGATATTTTCTTTAAGTTTATGCCCAGAATAATACACTAGGGCCTAGCCTAGTTCTTGTGCATATTCTTATAATAGAGCAATACTCATCATTTATTACAAAAAAAATTAATTTCATCTTGAGGCATAAATATTCAATTAAATAATAAATATTTTCATTTGAAGACAAATAATTGAAATGTGTAATATTATTGGTATTTCTCTTTATCTAATTTTCTCCAAGATCATTTCTTAATAGTACCACTTTTGCCATCAGTTATAACAATGGAAGTCTACTTATATGAGTGAGGCAAAATATCACTTAAAGCTGACATAGTCATATCATTGACCTTGAGCTTCTCCTGATGAAAATGAATTGGCTTACTGAGGCAGTCAAGTAGAAAGCAGAAAACCTTTAGAAGAAATAATCTTCTAAAGGTTTTCAAGGTAAAAATCCTCAGGGACAATCTTTCCTCAATGTCTAAGGCTTGATTAACTATCTTAATTCACTATGATTAATGACTTTTAAAACTCAGGACACTGAGTTTCTTTATATGTTGTATTATATGAACCTTGTAAGTGAGATGTTTACTTTGAATGTACATCATACCCTGCACACAAACCACATCAACAACTATAACTGTATAATGCAAGATAATTATGCATTATGCCAGTTACTTAGTATGATAGTCATTTTCAGGCAAAGCCCAGCATTCATTTAAATAGAAATGTCCATTTCTCACCCAAAATACATATCTCATCACACAGTCAACTTTTCCTTCATCAACAAGTGACATTCCATTCTCCCTCCTTCCACAAGTGACTATGTTGCTTAGGGAACTCACTAATGATTCGTTTTCATCAAATTCTGACTTAAATCATGGTATTTAAAAATCTCTTTGCTTTCTAACTCTAGTGACTAGAAAATATTAAATAGAAAAAATAAATATGAGCATGTATAGAATCAAAGCTCTGTATATTCTTAAAGATAATAAAATGAAAGTTCTACAACCCAATATGAATTACATAAATTTTTGTGGACTGCTATTATTTAAAGAGGATAGAACAAAAGCCTCCATCATTAATAAGAAGTAGGATCAACTACAAACTTTAGACAAAAAATATTGTGAAACTGGTAAAAAGTTGGATTGAAAATGCCACAGTGTTTTTCTATGGGACAGAAAGAACGAGAACATAAACTTTTTTCAGATCTCAGTATGGTCCTCAAAACAAGATACCAAAGATGACTGCATTGTTATGGACCACTTGGGTTCCACATTCATCTCACTTACCCTAAAAGTCAATTTATTTTAGAGCCACAAGCAGGCAGGAAAGTAAACATACCTCATGGTTCCACGTTCTCCATAAGGGTGTCAGCAATATGCAACTCAAATTCTGGAACTTTCCTTATGTCTCTCAGGATTTTGGATAAAGTAATAACATCATGACAAGCAACCAAAAGTAGTTCAGCACTGCAGTGTCACCCCACTGACACTACTTACTTAAAGGATTTATTCCAAAAGTGTACTTTAACTTTAAAGAAAAAGAGTTATGTCACATATAGTCTGAAATTGGTAGTATGTATGTATCAGAGGATTGTATGAAGCCTTTTAGAAGTTACTAAGATTGAAAAAGAGAGGGAAATTTTACAAAGGAGATAACTCTCATTCCATCAACCTCCTTCCCTTCACAAACTTAAATACTTTGGCTAGTGAAACAATTATAAATTATAACATAATTTTAATGAAACAAATAATTTATTTTTTTTACTTACTAACAAGGATGAATCAAATAATTTAAATTATTTGATTACCTCTTGGGTAGCAGCCATAGCTCAATGGGTAGGATGCAGCCACATATACCCAGGCTAGTGGGTTCAAATCCAGCCTGCCAGCTAAACAACAGTGACAACTGCAACAACAACAAAAAAATAGCTGGTGTTGTGGCCAGTGCCTATAATCCCAGCTACTTGGGAGGCTGAGGTGAGAGAATTGTTTAAGCCCAACAGTTTGAAGTTGCTGTGAGCTATGATGCCAAAGCACTCTATGGAGGGTGACATAGTGAAACTCTCTCTCAAAAAAAAAAAAAGAAAGAAAACAAAAAAAGAAAAAGAAAGAAAGAAATTACCTCTTCTCTAAAGTTTATATCTCTCATTCTAGATATAGAATCCATCATTTGAACTATTTTTTCCTCTTCCAGAGGGAAATAATGAGTTCAATTTTACATGAGATGTGTTTATGATAGCTTTAAAAAGAACATCACAGGAGGCCTTTATTCATAAACAATAAAATTATTTCAGAGAAAACACTAGGTAGCCATTATATTCTTTACTACATTTTTTTCTGTGTTAAGCTTACTTGATAATGTAACTTAGCTATCTCTTAGTAACATAAAACTTCTTGATGCCAATTTTAAGAAGACACAGATTAACTTATAGGAGAAAGAAATGGATACAGAGAGACATGATCTTTAAGCTGTTGATAGGTGGTCATTAATCATCCTAGGAAGTTTAAAAATGTATAGGCCCCAGTAAAACTGAAATATTTTCTTTAGCACAAAGTCTGTAATAAATGAAGAATACATTTTATTTCCTCCCTTGTTAATGAAATGCACAACTTATACTTCTAAGAAGTTTTATAGTTAAACCACTAGAGACTGACTTTCTGTACTATACATAAAAGTAACAGGTACAAAAGTAGAATCTTAGGAGTGGATGACCCTGAGAAGTTTAATTATTGGATTATCTCACATTAAAGAAGTATCATTTTGAAAAAAGTGAAGATTCATGCTAAATAAATGTACCACTTTCTCTGTGAAAAAAGATACATAATATAATACTTTATGATAATAGAATAATTTCCATATAACATAAGATGTAAAAAACAGAGATCATTGAGATAATTGACTAGAGGTGCCTAATGCTCATCTCCTTAACAAAGAAGGCCCAAAACTACAAATATATAACTTCACATCTAAGGGAGAACACTGAAATTCAGTGAGGAAATGACAAAGACTGAGAGACAGAAACTCAGGATGGCAGTATAGTAAGGAAAGTGAAGCACCCAGCCAGGATCAGACCACAGCCAGAAAGGAATTCCTACTGTGGACAAAATGTAAGTGTGAGATTCCCAGCAGTACCTATTATCACCACAGATGCCTACCATCATAGTTACAGGAGGCCCTCAGCCCATTATAGGGAGCTTCCTAGAATCCATTGAGTTACATAGCTTCAGAGAGCGAACTCACACAGGGTCTCTCCCAGTTCCCAAGATGCAAACCACTGTGGAACAATACAACTTTTAGAACTGATCCACTGATGGAATGCCTCCTGCCCAGAAGCCCAAAAGTCCCTGCTTCTACACATTCCTGGGAGCATCTTCTAGCCGTGCTCACATAAAGGGCTATATCCATAACCATTCCTCTCTCATCTCTTAAGGCAACTTTGCTCATTACCTAGTTAGTTCTGCCCTTAAGAACTGTTCTGGTTCGGCACCTGTGGCTCAAGTGGCTAAGGCACCAGCCACATACACTTAAGGTGGCAGGTTCGAATCCAGCCCAGGGTCCACCAAACAACAATGATGGCTGCAACCAAAAAATAACCGGGTGTTGTGGCGGGCGCCTGTGGTCCCAGCTACTTGGGAGGCTGAGGCAGGAGACTCACTTGAGCCCAGGAGTTGGAGGTTGCTGTGAGCTGTGATGCCATGGCACTCTACCCAGGGGAACAGCTTAAGGCTCTGTCTCAAAAAAAAAAAAAAAATCGGGACTGTCCCACCAAAAGCGGGATGTCTGGTCACCTTACTGTAGACACAAATTGGGACTGTTTCTATATGCTCAATGCTATTCTATTTTTCTACATGTCTGTCCTTATGC
>CAUYTI010137027.1:0-35064 GCA_963575145.1 Galago senegalensis
CGCCTGTGGTCCTAGCTACTTGGGAGGCGGAGGCAAGAGACTTGCTTGAGCCCAGGAGTTGGAGGTTGCTGTGAGCTGTAATGCCACGGCACTCTACCCAGGGGGACAGCTTGAGGATCTGTCTCAAAAAAAAAAAAAAAAAAAAGTCAAGAATATCTGAATAATTTATTTTATCCCTCTGCTTCTTTTATACTTCTATCTCAATAGTCAGCTATCTATAAATCAACATTTATAATTAACCTTCAAAAACAGATCCTATATATAATAATACAAGGAAGAAAAAATAAAAAAAGGAAAACTAATTTTAAAATATAAGTCTATTCATGTCACAGAAAAAAAGAAATTACTAGGTAGTATATCAAATATATAGCATGTCACTTTTCCTGCAGCTAGTGTCAAGACCATAACTGGTATTTATAATTTATAATTTCTTTCCATTCCATTTTCCACTTTAATACAGCATCACAGAGATTGGGAGTTTTCTTCCAGACAAAATGGCAACAACATTTACTGCTGAGAAATCTGATATCATACTGGTCCTACTTATGTAGGGTTATAGTTGTTTTCGATGTTACCTCTGGACACGGCGAATCCCCTCAGTTTCACTCTTACTCCGTCTTGGCCCCATCATACTCCTTTAACTTTTTCTATTATAGTCAGAATTAATAACCCAGTAGAAAGTCTGACCATTTTCTATGTCTTTTTCATATGGAGCTTAAAATATTTGGAAAGCAATTACAACCTTCAATCCCAAGAGGGGAAGAATGGAGTCATCTAATAGAAATCTTCATTTTTTGGGGTAATGCAATTTCTAACCAGCAACCCTGAGTAGTGTGAGAACAGAGAGCAAAATTCATTTAGAAATAACAGTGAGATGACAGCACTCAGTTTTACCTATTGACTTCTCAGTCCTAGGTAGCTTATCTATGTAAGAAATAGTGCTGGATATTTTTGAGTAGCTCAGAAAATACTCTGTGTTATGCATAACAGCAACTCCTTGCCAAACCTAGAAGGGGATCTCACCCTTTTACCACTATTTGGGGGGGGGGAATGAGATAGACTTGAAGAACAGCCTGCCACTCCATTGCCCTTTTTTCCTGTACTGTAAGGTTCCTCTATTAGATAGAAACAGACCCATGGAACAGATCATCTTGCTCACCTGGAAATAAACGCTTCCTCTGTACAAGTGACCAGTCACAGAGCGCACTTGTTCTTAGTGTATCCCAGAGGGTTATATGCATATTTATTACTTAAACCTCATTATTTACCACTTCTTCAAATAAATAGGCTATCTCCTATCACATAGTCCATGAATTAATATATGCCACTAGCTTATATCATCCTTCATCTGGATCCAGACAGATAATAAGAATCTAGTCTAAGATCTCCCTACAGGAGGATTCCTTTTTCTATGGTTCCCACATCATCTGAGGTTTGAATCTAGTAGCATTTCACTCTTTAAATGGTTATCAACATACTGAGCAAACCAAACTCAGAATTATTTCTTCCTTAGTTATCTGGTGGTATAATAAAAAGCTTCTCATTAAACCATAGAAAAGGAAGACATACACTGGAGCAATATAGGCATTTTGAGATTATAAACCATCTACTTGAGAAGTTTACCTGTGACTTTTGGATATGTTCAGTGCCACACATACCTTGTGGAATACTGATAACCAGTTTTGTGACAAGGTTGAATAGATAACATTCAGCTCTTAACGGATCTCTGTGGTTTCATGATCACCTGTGTGTCCAAGGTCAGGGGCCACCCGTCAGGGTCAAAGTTACCTCTCAGGCCAAGTGGAAACTGAGAATGTGTCTTTGCTCTGTGCTATGATTCCCAACAGGCAAGTGCTATGATTCCCCTTCTAAGTTAGCCACCTGCTTCTTTGGTGGAAAAAAATAATTTATCTGTTTCTTTTAAAAATATTTTTGATGTGATTACCAAAAAATATAAAATCCCATACATGGCGTGCATGAAAATTCTATGAGCTGTGTTCTGAGTGATGAGGTGTCTTCCAAGAAAATGTTTAGAACTAATGTTATTGAAATGATTGGCACTTTTCCTTTGTTCTATTAGTAACTACCCTGATAACTATAGATTGTTTTATGTTAGATCAGGAGAAGATTGGCAACACACAGCTACAAAGTTAAGGCAGGGTCCTTCCTCTGAAGTGCTTGGTCACAACTTCCAAGGACTCTGGTTATGGGAAATAGGCAGGTGAATGCAGCTGTCTCTTGTGGGACTGCAAATTATTTTTCTGTTAAACTGCTATTTAACTAGATCCACCTGAGGATCTTACCGTCCCTATTTAAATTCAGAATCAGAGCCCACTTCAACAGTGGAATAGCTCATTTGCATCTCTAATCTGAAGAGAATCTATCTAAATCCAATACCTTCTTCTCAATTTATATCAAGGAAGTATTGACAAATCACCCTCGTTCAAAAAAATTGGGGTCTAGCTTTTACTCACCAGGCAATAAATAAATAAATAAAAATTACATGTTAAATACCAGATTACAAATTTCTGGTAAGTCTATCAGTATCAATAAATTAAATCTAACCTAAAATTACCTTCCTCCCTACACGACAAAATTCCCTAAGGTATATTTCCACATGCATTCTCCGTTTTTCTCCCATACTCCACAAGTTTTTAAAGTTCTTCAGTGTGTAAGTCTTTCCCTTACATGTTTGATTTCATAATTGGTCCCCTGCATATACTGGATTGGATTCTAATTATAGGTCTGGAGATAATGAGGAGTGATGGAGAAGGGACATATGGAAAATTAACTTCCTCTGGAAAGGTAAACTCCTTTGACAAGGTGCCGACAGTGTCATCTTCACACAAAGGAGGAGAATCATATCAGACAAGGGACAGGAGGCTGTGAGGTCAGGCAAGGAAGGTTCAGCGAGACGTGATTCCAGCTACTATGAGACACCTTCACAGTGTCACACAAGAGCCCCAAAGTTCCTGAAATCTTTTACACATTTAACTCTTTCCCACTTAATCTCTCTCCTGCCCTCCCCAAAAATACATAAAAAATTTAAATCTGTGCTATACTTCCTGACATCGCCCAACCCAGCCCATTCCACAGAAATTCTCTGAAACCATCTTGCCTTTGTGCAACCTATATATTAATTACAGGTTAATTTAAATTGTTTTTAATATAAATCAGTATGTACAGAAACATATAGTATTGTATAACTCAGTATACAAACATGATTAGTGCAAACATGATTTCAATGCAATAAAATTATAAACTAAAGAATACTTGATTAATCCCCTAATTTATAGAATTAGAAGTAAAAAAAATAACTAAAATGACAGTAAATCAAAGTTGACAGTTTAGTGAAAATGATCTAGGTGAATTTATCTCAGAATATTTTAAGAAATACAATAATATAGTTAAAATATTGATACGGTCAAGGCAAAAATCATATTTCACTATAGAAGGTGAAAGCCTTTCAATAAAATAGAGCAACAATGTCTAATTTTAAATAAAGATGAAAGACTTTAGAAAATTTGGAAGAGAAACAAATATCTAGATTTAATGTACGTTGTCTACGTGAGAAGCAAACATACGTGATCACATTCCCTTAAAGCAGTGGTTCTCAACCTTCCTAATACCAGGGCGCTTTCATACAGTTCCTGTGGGTCGTGACCCAAAGGTTGAGAACCGTTGCCTTAAATTCATGAGCAAGACTAGTGGTTATTACCCTGGAGTTCCTACCAAACAGAGTGTCACAAGATAAAGATGTGAGGAATATACACAAATATGCATGCTTCATACTGTACCTAACTGCAGGGGGTATGAGCTTGCACAGGGGAGGGGGGATGCCCATCAGCTCATCTCGGCCTCCCAGGTAGGACCTTGCTCTCAGACCACTCACTCCTCCACCACAAGATCAACGTGGATGAGCCTGAAATTCACTGTGACCCACTGGGCAGAATTAATTTATCCAGTTTCCTTTTTCACTTGTAGGCCCCCCTCTTGGCTCTTGTCTTCTTGGGTAGATGTGCCTCTTCTCAAGCAAAGCATGTGTGCTCCCCCAGTTCCTGTTCCTAAACCCACAGAGGCAAGAATCCTCCCCATGCATCTTTGTTCCCAAGGAGCAGTGTGTAATTCTCAAACTCTTCTCATCCTGGGGGAAAGATCCGAGAGCTCGACTTTCACCTGAAGTTCAAGCTGCATTTATAATGTAAACTTAAGTCTTAACAAAGACGATGTCTTAAAAATGTAATCTGTCTATAAAGATTGAGATTAAGAACCTGGTAAAGGAGAAGTAGAACACATTTCACCCCAAACAGTCACCATCTACGCAATTCTTCCTCACCCCAAACAGTCACCATCTACGCAATCCCTCCTCACCCCAAAACATTCACCATCTACACAATCCTTTACACTATTACAGAAATGCTGCTAGGAAAAGATATGGCTATTATTCAAGAAAATGTCAAGATAAACAGAAAGAAATAAATAGTATTTCAGCACCTGACCTACCAAAATCTAAAAATAAACACCCAGAAATCTATTTCCCAACAGTGTTCTAGAACATTTAGAAAGAGACCTGACAAGATCTTTGAAGTTCTATGAGTGATTTGACTTGACTGCATGTATTCCTCTAAAATTGTATGTTGAAATGCAGTCACCAAGGTGATAGCCTTAAAAAGTAAGGCTTCTGGGTGGTGATTAGGTCATGAGGGCTCCACTTTTGTGAACGAGGTTTAACGCCTTATAAAAGAAGCTCCAGAAACCCGCCATTGCCATTTTAGGACACAGCAAATAATCATTTTTTAACTCTTACTCCAGCTATTTCTCTTCAAAGTTCTCATTACCTTCCTGTGTTAAATTAAAACATTAAGAAGCTCTTCTACAACAGCTGTGCTTTGCAAGGCTCAGTTCAAAAAGTATTAATCATGCTTCATATTTGGCGTATTTAACAATCAACTCCATATTTTGAATTACAAAGGCTGTTAAGTGTTCTGTTCTTCCTCTGAACAAAGGCAGCTTTAATTCATCAGAAAACTAGTTAGATATATTTTCTCTCAGGTATTGTAAACTTAGGAGTATGCGTCTACGTGTTATCAGATCTGAGGGTACTTCAGTGAACCAGACTCAACCAGAATTTTAATAGGATTCTACTTTTATGTTGTGGAAAAAATTAGTATTTTGTCTCACTTCCCCAGACTTCCATCAGAAATATTATGAGGTGGGAAAATAACACAGTAATCCAAGATAAAGTGACTCTGGTTGAAATAGAGCGAGGAGAAGTTCTGTGATATTTAGGGTAAAGCCACCAACCTGTAGATAAGCTGGAGAAAAACAAAAAAGCAAACAAACAATGTAGGTGTTCGTTGTCTTTGAAAGAAAGAAATAACATTTACCTTTGAGATGTGTTCTTGCTTTCAAATATCAGTACAATAATTGGTGACTCTATGGATTTCTCTACCAAAAATCTTGAACAAGGATTGAAGGATATTCTTGTACCAGCCCTCACAGTACAGGGAAACTGGGGGGAGAAAGTTGTCAATCCGTGCCCAGAGCTGAAGGCCCAGGCACCAGCACAGCGGTTCTCAACCTGTGGGTCGTGACCCACAGGAACTGTATTAAAGGGCCCGCGGCATTAGGAAGGAAGGTGAGAGACTGAAATAATTGAGGAGAGATCCCCTTCTATAAAAGAAAGAACGAATCTTCCTTCTGTGTAATTGGAAAGTGTTCCCTATTACTTCTGGAGGGTATGAGGTTGTAGCACAGAGAAATTGAAGAAGGGATTTATTTGGTTCAAAGCTCCGCCACTATGGGCAGGATATGTAGGAAAGACGAGCAGCAGCCTCCGAGGGTCCCTGTTCATGGAACTTTAACACCAGTGGCCTCCCCTGTGTGCTACAAAGGAAGTCCAAGCTACAAGGGACAGAGAATGAAAGTTCAATAAGGAGTTGGTATTATTTTATCTTGGCTGCCACAGCAAAATATTACAAACTGGATGATCTAAAACAATATCAATTCCATTCCCTTCCTGAGAATGCTGGAGATTCTGAAGAAGCATCCGTCCCCTGCCGCTCACGCCTGGTGGACTGCGGCTCCCGCCTGCATCATTTGAGTCTCTGCTTTGACCACTGTACCGGCTTCATCCCGCGTGTTTGTATCCAAAATTCCTCTTCTTACAAGGACTCCTGTCATACCAGTTTTAGAGCCCACCCTGACCAGTATATCATCTCACCTCAATTATATCTACAGAGACCTTATTTCCAAAATGTCCACATTCACAGGTTCTAAGTGGACATGAATTTTGAGGGAACACTCTTCAAACTAGCACCAACCCACAGTAAGAAATATATTTTATCCATATTGATGAAATAAGAAGACTTGTAAACCAATAATTACCCTTGATCTGTATGATTAACTCTATTATTTTCTAATTCCTTAATTTTAACTTTTTTAAACCTTGTCACAATCCATAAAATTGAGTCTATTCTCTGATTACATAGGACCATAATAACAGTCTTCAACACTTAGCCAAACCAGTCATACTTTAACATTTTAAATCACTTGTACATCTCATGAACCCATCAAAAGAAAGGTTAGCAAGGCAAAGAAACAAGGAAAAAATATCAGAACCGCCACATTTTTATTTAGATCTCCAGAAAGAGAGGCATGAGTTCACTGAGTAGCTTGATCACAGTTACTAGTACCATTGAAATCAATAAAGAGTCCCACAATTCTGTAGACAGAATTCTACAGGACGGAGATTAAAGCATGGGAACTAGATAAATTTCTCATGGGTTAGCAAAGGTGACTCTTGGAGAGAAAACAAGAGGGTTAAAGGGAGGAATAAGCATGCAGGCTGCCTTTATATTAAACTTTTCCTGTATCATTTTAATTGAAAACAGCTATTATTAATAAAATTTAGAGCGAATCTAAATGATCTTATATTTTCTTCAGCTGCAAGAATTTCTAACCAAAAGGAGTGAAACACCCTTGAAAGGTAACCCTTCCTACAATTCCTTTGGCAAATGTGTTATTTGAAAAATCTCCAGGTGCCAAATTGAATAATTCTGAGTTAAAGTCCTTGATAGAGAATAAAGAACAGAGGTGTCCTTTCCAAGTCATTTTTACGACTAGCCCCAAACCTTAACTATAAGCTAAGAGTTCATACCAATGATTAACCCAGGAACAAAATTCCTCTGCAATATTAATTGATCTAATAAAATATTCTTCCTTAGGCTGCTTTTCATGCATTCATTTTATTATCAAGTAGGCAACCAGTCACAGGAGTTATAACTCTCTTCTTTTTTTTTTTTTTGTACCCACATTCTAGGAGGAAGTAATAGATAGTAGGATGAGCTAGCCGTTTATAATATTGCTCCAGAGAAACTAAAAAAAAAAAAAAAAAATGAATTTAAAACACAGAAATGACCAAGGTGAGAATCTAATTTATAGCTGTGCACATTTGAGAGAGACATGGTCTGTCTGTCCCAAGTTCATCCTCTGCATTTGGTTACTCATATCCTCTACTGCCCTACATTGTAACTGTATGTGTCCTTTATGATTTTATTTTAAATATGAAAGAGTTGTCAGTTTACACCCACAAAGCACTGGCCAAACCTCATCTTAAATTTACATTATTCAGTGATAATGAATACTATACTTGAAAACTGATATTTATATAATGATATTGCTCTTTTTGAAGTTGTTTAAAGCACCTTCTGCTGCAAAGCACTTTAATCGCCATATCAGAAATACAAAGTTGCAATGTATTTAATATATACTGCACAAGAAAATCCCTTAGAGATCTAGGATTCTGTCTGGAGAACATACAGAGAGAGTGACTTTGTCTTCATTCCCCTTCCAGGGTTTGTCAGCTCCTGAGGCGGAGCTGAGACTGTGTGCTGCTAACCAGTTCCAACACAGTGGGTTTGCTTTCCAATCTCCAGCACTCCCTTCCAGTGAACGGAAAGGATTTACAATTAGATAACTTTTGGTAAGCTCCTGGCAATGTTACTTTCAAATTACATTTTCTAATAAACTCCTGGACAAAGAATGGTTTGGAAATCTACCTCTAAGCAAGGACCTAGATATTATTCTTAAAATGCAGAAATAATCCCCTGCACCTCTCATCAGAATCTTCATATCTGAGCTCTCTGTGGTAATGATTCAACTTCAAATCTTTAGTTGGTTATAATTATAAGAATAATTATAATAAAATGACATTTATTAATTTGGGACATTCTCTGAAAACTTGGATTTATTTTAAAACATAGCATGAAAGTGAGAACTACGCAGATTCTGTAGATGAAGCAAAGAGGGATTAAAATTCCACAACCCATTCGAATCTTCCTTGTCGTAGATCATCAACAGCTTTATTTTCAAGAAGCCTAATTGATTTTGACTGCAGGAAAAGTAGCCAAATTAATTATGAATGCAGATAACTTTTTGGATAGGAAACAAATAAATTTTCACAGACCCACCACAAATACATTCTTATTCTATTTACGTCTCCATTATTTTGTTCATTGATTTTTGAAAACATCCAGTTAATCCCAAAGCCACAACCCACCCTCAAGAAAACACAATTATTTCTTTCTCCACCATCATTATCTATGCACTTTTATCATCTTCTCATCCAATTCTTGAAATACTTTTTCTACTAATAAATTATTGAGTGTAAATATCTAATTCAATCACCATACGACTTTTAAAAATGTTATCTCATCCTAAAACTTGAGACACATGAAATTCGAAGTGTTCAGTGTCGCCTGTGTACTAAAACCATCAGCTTAGTGTTATTCCTCTGCTCATCATTAGCCATATCAGACTACAGAAAAGAAAAAAAGTTTCTAATAAAAATCAATTACTTGCTGGATTAGAGAAACACCAGTTCAAAGACGATAAACCAAGTTTCACCAATTCAGTCTTAACTTATGGAGCTAGACTATATACTATCTAACAATTAGACAGAACCAGCATGCCAGCTGAATGTTAGCCGCAGGCACATGGGATAAAATAGAGTAGATATTCATATTCCTTGGCCACAGAATTTCCTAGAAAACTTTTCCTACAGACCTCAGAAAGCGCATCAGATGCTCACAATAATATTCACTCATCCAATTCAACGTACTTTCAATATCATTTTGTTTCATCTGTGCTTATTTCCAGTCAACAATAGGTAAGTGAATTCATCGATCCTTTAAGAGAGTCTTCCCCACCCCTCCTCACACAGAAATGCTGCTTGTAGGTGCTTTCTGTGAGAAAAGATACTGTGAAGCTGGAAAGTTCCTTGCTACTAGAGTTTCCTTCCAGGAAACTTTCAAAAGTTGTTGTCTTTTTTAAATTTTATTTCTGATCTCATCTTCTTCCTTTTGAAAAATGCAGCTATACCATCACTAGACATCCTCACAGCTGGAAGAAAGAATGAGAAACAGGAGCGCAAGCTGTTCACTTCCACTCTCTGCCTACAGGGGGCTCTGTTCTCTTGAATTCGGAAAGAACAAACGAACTTTGCCAAGTTTATCTATGATATGATAATTTTCAAAAGCCAACACGGACATTCAGATTGTTGTGACTTTGGTTGCTTCAAACATCTTTAAGGAGAATAAAATGGTTTGGGTAACTGGAAACCAAGGGGCAACTCCCACAGGGCTCACCATTTCTTTCATGCTCTGCAGAGAAGCTCAAGGTCAAAGGAGGCTGCTTCATGACCAGAAATATAGATTAGCAATGATGCTGTTGTCAGGGAGATCACCCACAACTCTAACAGTGTCTTGCTACCTATCTAAACTATCTGCACAGCGCTATGGTCTGAATGTCTGTCCCTGCAAAATCCACCTGTTGGAATCCTAACACTCCCCAGGTAATTGTATCAGGTGGGGAGGTTCCTTGGACGCCATAAGGTCAGGAGGGGAAAGCATCCCGGGTGGGTTTAGTGCCTTTATAGAGAGACTCTGGAGAGGTAGCTGGTCTCCTTGTGCCACACGAAGACACAGAAGGAAGGTGACATCTCTGAGAAAGAAAGTGGGTCCTAATCTCTGATACCACTCACGGAATCTGCCAGCACCTTGATTTTGTACTTAACCAGCCTCCAGAAGGGTGAGATTCGATTTAATTAGCCAGCCAGTGTGTGGTATTTTGTCATAGTCAGACTGGAATGAGACTCACAGACCCTCTTTGTCCTGTATTATATATAAACTATTCCAGTTTAGTCACTATTTTTTCACTTGGCTGACTACCAGAACACAACTTCAGAACCTGGATTGAGGCCAACCATGCATATAATTACAATCAAAAGTACTACTACTTACTAAGCACTTAAATATTTTAGATATTTTGTTAAGTATTTTGTATTATCCAATGTAATACTCAAAATATCTGTATAAGGTGACGCTACATGTATGATCCCATTTTACAGCTGAGAAAATCAAGGCATGAAGAGGTTAACTATCTTTCCCAATTCACAGAGAAGAGCAAAGATCTTAATGCACACTTGTCTAGTCCCAAAGAGGCATGTTTTTTAAACATTATACTTCACTCCTCTTCCTCTGCTAACTGGCATCACAGTAACTTACCCAGTTTGCCAATGGTACATAAAGCCTGACAACTTTGACACTCATTTTGAGACTAAATAATCAGTCAGTATGTTTGGCCCAGATAAAATAAATTGAAACGAGAGCCCGTAGCTAGGAAAGCAGGGTTTTTGCCTTTGGAGGAGCCTAGTGGAGCCTTGTTGAATATAAAAAATTCATCTGTAAATTAAAGGCAGCTTCATGAGGCAATTTGAATTCTTTCAAATTCTCTTTTATGTAATCAAATTTCACATCAAATTTGTAAAGCTAATTAAGGGCTCTTTCCTTAGCTTTAGAAAAGTTCTGGCTCTAGACAGTTCAAAAATATCTAGCATGGACGTGTCCTCCCTGATTAAGATTTTTTTTAATTGAAATAAGTAGGTGAACACATTAGTTTTTTGAAACCGCTCTCTAAATTTGGTAACCTTTGAATTAATTTTTTTCATCAGCTTCATAAGAGCTAATACTACTTAGCATTTCATAAAACCTTAGAAAATTATTGAGATTAGTTTCATTAATAAGATTCACTGATTTAATTTCAAACTTTGCATCTAGTTTGGTTGAGACATTTGGAATTCTTCTTTCTTCTCACTTTTGAAATTTATTATGGATGCTATGAGTACAGGGTTTCAAATGCTTGAATTTGTAAATTAATTTTCTGAGACTAAGATACTTCCCTAGATGAAGGGTATGGCATATACCACAGTGTTTTCTGGTAAATAAGTGGTAATAGAATAGCAAATAATATTTATTTCTTTAGAATAACAAGAGTTTGCATTAGTAGTTAGCTAAACCTAATCTCAACCAAGCTATTCAAATATCTGTTTGTGCTGCCATCTTCAGATACCAACTAAAAAGAAAATTGTTCCCTAATTTCACACTACCAGATATGCCATTTTAGTTTTCATTTTATAACCACAGTTCTTTTTAAGGCCTTAGTGCATGCTTAATGGGTATTTGTTTAATTAAAATATATTTTTAACATTTATTCCATAAGTATAAAGACACATGATCATCACAGAAACGTCTATACAAACTAATTTTACATATCCATCCTTTGTAGATAAACATATTACATATAAACATAAAAAATTAGGTGAAAACTTGTCCAGATGTTTGGATCAAGATGATTAATGAAGATAATTAAATATCAAAATCTAATTCTGTTCTCAGCTACTCTGGTCCACATGTGCGGGAGTTTTGCTCACTTAAAATAACGATAGAAAATTAAAGGGAATATGAAAAAATTCATATCATTATGGCTGATTTCATTAGTAGGAAAAACATTCAAAAAATCTAATTACTTCAAATTTAAGAGTTTATATGCCAGCAACCTAGGGTGAAATTATAAAATGCTTTATTTTATCTAATTATACATTATATACATAAGTTCTCAATCAGAAAACTTGTGAAAGTTTTATTTTACCTAATCATACATTATATACATAAGTTCTCAATCAGATAACTTGTGAAAACTAATATTTTCTCACCTAATTCTAGTGCCCAAACTCATTTGGTAATAAATCCTGCTTTTAATTGTCACTTTATCACTTCAGAATCATAAGCTTGACCCATCATCAAATGCCCAATAGAAGCTACTGGAGATGCTGATGTTGGTAGGATGTACGAGTTGACATGAGACTTACCAGCAATCAAATGGCACTATATAGATGGCTATTCGGCTTACAGCGCACTCACTCAACTAGGCTAAATTAAAAACAAAATATTTTCCATAAAAATAAGTAGTGCTGGAACATGGATGTCTTTATTTTCCCTGCATTTCATATACAAATTACTATACACATATACTCCCACAGTATTAATGTACCTAAATATCGAGTCATAAATTTACAATTTATGTTTGACCACAGGTTCTGCATGAGGTTGCCTTTGTGTTGTTACATAATATGTGACATGAGAAGGCATTGCCTTCCAAAATCCGGAAAAAAAAATTAGAAATTCTAAGTTACTTTTATATATATATCTATATTATAGAATCTCATTTGGAGCTAGGTGGCATATATGTGCCTGTGTGTGTACATATCATTCTTTAATATAAAGACATGTTACTTTGTAAAGCACAATTACTAGCAAACATTTCCAGCATTGTTATTATCAAAAATTCTTTAGCACTACATTTTTTTTTTTATTTCTAAGTGCACATTCAGAAGTTACCAAAGAGTTAACACTCTGTTCTAAGCCATCTTTGGGACCAGATGTAAAGACCCTACTGATTGGTGTATCATACCCTGTTTGGCTGACTCATAAATCTTACAACACAGCATAACTCCTGTGTCCACCAGGCTCTGACATCCACCCTCCACATGTTCTTTTGTCAAGTGTCATTCCTAAATACCTTCCAGAGAAACGGTTCCACTCCTTTGACCAGTAATCAGGAATATTTGATGTTATTTCCAGGTTGCCATGGAAAAGGAGAACTACAGCAAAATGAAAGCAGTCTATGTCTTTGAAAGTAGATGTTTCCAGCTTCCTCCCCTCTTTCAAACCTTATCACTCCCTTTATCATCACCAGCAACCTTCATAGGGCCTCTCGGCTTAATCACGTATGCAACTCAAAATAACCAGAGGAGAGGTGAGAAGACCTTCAATGGGTGATTATTCATTCCTCTGCTACATAAAGTTTTGATAGTTTGACTACTAACTATTCACATTATCTCATTTGTCCTTCACTGCAAGCCTGTGAGGTAGGGAGGGCAGTTATGACTGTAGATAAATCTGTAAGGTGACCACTCAAAGGACAGTGACAAACTGGTAAACATACAGAGGTTGTCAACATAAGGAACTCGGCCTACTATACTGATACGTGGTCAACATAAGGGACTTCCATTGAGTATATATGGTGCATGTCCAGTCTATGAAAGGAAGTCAACTTAAGGAAGGGGTTATCATAAGGAGGTGGCCAACATGGAGGTTCTACTGTGTAGAATAGGTAAATATTCAGCGGGGTCTAACTTTAACAGTGCTTTATTCTATGATCTGTCACCTCTGAATATGAGGTGTCATAGGTAGATGTCAGGACAGCTACAACTCACTTTCCCTGGAAAGGATCTCACTAGATAGTGGGTCTACCAGGAGGCAGATTCCTGACTACACATCAGAATCAGAATGTTGATTTCAGAGACAAATCCAAGAAGCTAATGATAGAAGGAAGTACAGCCTCTGGGTCAGAGAAATTAGACCCTCATTCTTGTTTAATTGGCCTTTCAGATGTAGATAGCTCCCAGTGGTGCCATTTAAAATTCTATGTTGTAAACATGGATCAACAAATCGTGGTATATGTACACCATAGAATACTATTTAGCCATTAAAAAGATGGAGGCTTTACATCTTTTATGTTTACCTGGATGGAGTTAGAACACATTCTTCTTAGTTAAATATCTCAAAAATGGAAAAAGAGTATCTAATATACTCAATGCTATTCTGAAACCAATATATAAACACTTGCACACTCATACAAATGAGAAAACACAAATATAGTCGAGCAAGGGGGAGAGGAGAGGAGAAAAGGGGAAGGAAGGGAAGGGGGCAGGGTGATTCGATGGGAGGAGGGAGGGCATTTGATGGTATCTTGCCTAATGTGCACAATGCAAGGGTATATTTCAAAATAACTAAGAATCAATTTTAAACATCTTACTGTAAAAAATAAGTGAGACAATGGCTATGTTAATCAGTTTGATGTAAGCATTCCATATTGTGTATCAAGTCATCACATTGTGCCCCATAAATATATACAGTTATAATTTTAATTAAAATTAACAAAAAATTAATAAAATTCTATATTGTAGCCTGCTTTGGCATCATAACTCGGACAGCAGTTGACTCTTGGCTCCAGTGTATTTTACTTCTTCTAACTCTTAACCTAGGTCTTGAGCCCATTATCCATATTCCTGATTCCTCCACATTCCTGATCACTTCATTTCCTTTTCCAACTCAACTCTACCCTGCTTACCTCAGTAAAAAAAAAGAAAAGAGAAAGTCTGGACCTTCTGGACTTCTGTCAGACAACTCTGGCTTGCCTCTTGTGGCTCTCAGCTGCATATCCGACTTCCTAATTAAGCCCATGCTCGGCAAAGCTCGCACCTTCTTGGCTTCCGGTAAAGCCAAATCAGACAACCAGCCCTCACCTGTGGCTATTTCTGGTGTAGTAGCTACTCAGCCTACTTGAAAATGCTTTTACTCCTACTTCAAATCCGATTTCCACTGCCTGGCATCTTTTCATCGCTGCTACTCCACCTCCCAGCCTGCATCTCTTTCTCTTAGCTAACAAAGAAGTAGGTAGTCCCAACTTACCCTGCTTTGATTTCAGATAAAATGGCACTCAGGGTACTCCTTGACCCCAAACAGTAAGTATTCTCCCAGTTTGATTTTCCTTCAACTTCTTAGCTAACTAATGTTAACCCCTTTCTGCTTGTCTTTCTCACCAGCTAAAAGAACATCCAGGGATCACCTTTGACCCTCTCTTTGGTTTAGCTGCATTTAACCAATATAATTACTCATTTTTTTTTATCTCAACATCTTGCCCTTTCCTGCAATTTTATAACCATGCTTTCTTAAAGACATATCCCTGTGAATAGAACAGTAACCATCATTAGTGATACTGTATAGACAAGAACAACTTTTTCCACAGGTGACTCTGTTGTATGTGAAATTTTAACTTAAAGAGCTCTTAAGATCTTACTTCATCATGACCAAAATTTGAATAGTTTACTTTTTAATTTTTTTTTATTCTGAAACCAGACATGCCTTTTACAGTACAAAAAATTTTAATCAACAATGCAATTGATGCTTTGCAAAGGAAGTCTATACACGTTACTGTGATTTAATCCTCACAACAACTTTTTGTAGGTTCAGTTATTATTCCCATTTTAAGGAAGAAATAATGGGGACCAATGTCAAACCATCACTAAAAATTAGCACTTTAACACGACAAACACTTATTATCTCACACTTTTTCTGAAGGTCAAGAACCTAGATGTGATTTAGTTGGGCAGGTCTAGCTCAAGGTCTCCCATGAAGAGACGCCCGTTAAGCTGCATCAGTCATCTCAAGCCTCAGCAAGAGCTGGAAGAGAGTTCCTGACCTTGTTCATGTCATTTTCTTTTTCTTTCTTTTTTTTTTTTTGCTCTTATTATTACTGATTTACTTCCTGAATACACAGTGTGGCAAGATCCCTGATAGGTAAAATTTGTGAAGAATATATCATGGTTAACAGAAGCAGAGGAAATGATCATTTCCTAAATGTTTCCAGGTTTTCACCTTGTGCTATCGCATTTTCATTTCTCCATTGATGTCTGGGTCAGTAGGTCTCTCCATAGTCTTACTGGGTATTCTCACAACATGGCCTCTGGCATCTGAGTGAATAATACTCAAGGTGGAAACCACAAAACTTCATAATACAACTTTTTTTTGTCTGTGACACACCATCACTTCTGCAATAATTGTTATTGGGTCCAGTACATACTCAAAGAACTGTATTTCAAAAAGCTATGGATACCAGAAAGAGGCAGTCTGAAAGGTTGTGTACCAAGATAGCCATGTGGAGAGGCACATTACAAATTTAGAGAGATCACCAAGCCAAGTCCACTGTTAATCCAGTATTTCTCTAGGGCCACAATGAAGAATTCCAACTTTGTAGAAGATTTTTCTGTGATATGCATAGTTAATATGACTTTGAGAGAAATCGATAGCTCAATAAGAGTACAGAACATCACATCAGATTTGTTCCAATGAGGCTTTCCTAACCTCAGGATCCTAAAGAAGACTCCTTAGGGGAAAAAATAAATAAATAATTTTAATTTTTTTTTTAATTTTAGAAAAGAAGAAAATATTGACACATCAGAATCACACACCTACAATGTTGGGAGAAAGAAGAGAGTTTCTGGAGCGCCATCTGTGTGCCTTCATAGAAGCAGATGTTTCTTCTAGTCTATTTCTCTTTCTGACTCGTCCATGAAACAGACCACCAGTTTTGAATTTGCAAAATTGTGAAACATGCCTTGCACAGCTATTCAAACCAGGAGAATACATTTATTGTAAGCAATGATTTATATTTAAATACTGTAGGAAATCCACATCTCAAAAAGACAACTTCAGTACTGGTACGTTTATGGGATGCTCCCTGGGCTTAATTCTAATGGGTAGGAATGCTCAGACTTTCCTTGACGGCTCCTGGTTCTCTTCTCCAACTTTAAGACATGTGGCATTTTTGCTGATAGAGTCATCATTGCCCCTGTGTAGACCTGATTGCAAATGAATAATCGAAAGTTACAAATATTCTAAAATGTAATATAACCAATAGTTTCAATCTCTGTAATTACAAGTTTTTCTTCCCAGAACAGTTATTACCATTGAATATTCACAGGTAGCGGCATTATCTGATTATTATCTAGTAAGAGGGGTCGTATTTTATTACCAGAAATGACAATGCATCCTCAGGTTAATCCCCTATAACTTTGAAATGCAGATACACCTCCTGTTTTCTGCCTGGGATCAAACTGTTCCGCATGAAAAGTGGTTTTAAGATAACTGACTCTCAAATCATGTAAAGAATGTAGTGACCACTATCCACTGAGCAATGACTGGTGCCTATATCTGTTCAGCACATTTCGGACGAGGACACCATATCTCAGGGAAAATTAACCTGCTTAAGACTATTTAGCTAAGAGTTAAAATATCTCAGGACCCAAGTCAAATCTACCTGGTGCCAAACCCCAAGTCGTTCTGCTGTGCCACATTACTGCCCAGAACAGGAGATGCACCAGGCAAAGCCCAAACGTTCATTGTAACCTACTAGCAAAATAAGTGTTTTGTGTGTGTATTTCCAAATAATGGATCTATTTCTATTTTCTTAGGCTATATAGAAAATACATGATCTTTAACATTCACTGATTTGGATTTATCATGAACATTAATATAGTAGATACCACTAGCATCATTATCTTTAAAGCGCTTTTATGTGACCTCAGTAGATCATTAAAAAGACAACGTATCAACTACAAAAGAATGCGTGCTTTTCTCCATTTGGAAGGTGAGAATTCTGAGTCCTAAAGATATAAAGTTCTTAAAAATCACAAGCTAGGAAATTTCAGGACCAGAGAGTAAAATCAAGTTATTTAAGTTTTTGGTACAGAAGTCCTTTCTCCACATATCACTGGGGCTTGGAAAGGCTGTTGAGATCGGTAGCTCATTAGCCTCTACGAAAAATGGCCTCAGGAAGCTATGATTTTAGAGGACTTGCACATTTTCCTGTAATATTCCTGTTACTCCCATGGGTAGCAAGTTGTCAGTTACTTTTCATATTTTTGTCAGTGTGCCTCTTTATAGTACTACCCCATTATCCCTCCTTTTAAATTTCTGCTCCCAATTTGCTATTCACTTGAAATCCAATCATTATGTGTTTAAAATAAGAATCTGCTGGCTGTGTGAGATCATTTAAAAGTAAAGTATATGAGCCTGTATTTAATAAAACTTATTTATTTGTTCATTGTAATATTTTTCTGAAAATAAAATTAACACACTCATCAATGTAAACATTAAAAAAATGTAGAAAGTTTCAAATATGCCAGAATTAAGGACATCCCTTCATCTCGGCCACCAGATAACAATTCAATATGTTAGTGTATTTTCTATTGGATATGTTTTAACATGATTACTATTAATGTGGTTATCATTATTAATATTATTTTTTTAATGCAACAGTTTCTATCGTCCTTTTTTTTCACTTAGCAATATTTTCCCACATCAATAGATCATTTTCAAAGACATGAATTTGATTTCTGTATAAACTTTGTGATGTGACTATGCCAGACTTTATTTAGCTATTTTCCTATTGTTCCACATAATATTGCTTTATTTTGGACTATGATTCTATGAAAAACACCTCTGTTCAATCAAAAATTTTGACTTGAATTTCCAGTTGTGAATTGAAATTCTAAGATTGTGAAAAATGTCGATTCTAGACACATGCAGCCAAATCCCTTTTTCAGCAGTTTTATAGATATACACTGCCACCAAAATCAAATGAACTTTAGTTATTTTAATAATGTCCTCTAGCTCTGATTATGACTTTCCTTGCTCCCTACAGGTTAACTGGTTGTGCTCCAAACATTTGAAGTTATACTGAGAGGCCTTTCCAAAAGATTGAGGTGTTACTATAAACAGGAATGCAAGTTTTCATCCTTCTTAAAGTTCAAGTTCATCTTCAAGTCTTAGAAATGGTATTATTGATTCAGGCCTGTGCTTTGGCCTGCCTCTATTGGACTTGAAGGGGGCTTACAGAACATTCACACTCTTTCCCACTGCTCTCCTTTGATCTATACATAAAGCCAAAACAGCTGTCTCCTACTCAGGTGTCATCAGTAACTGTGATAAAATGGACAAAACTTGATTTGTCCATTTTGTTAGTGAATCTGTTTGGGTTAAAAAATAGATGACAAAACATGACCATTTTCAGGATATAATTTTTTTTAAACCCTAAAATAGTTTAAAAGCATAAGAACGTATTCTTATGCTCTAGTCTCATCAAACATACTTTTCTTGAACTACATATAATATTAGACTCTAATTGTAACTGTAGCACACAGTTTGAGCTAGGAAAGCCCCCAAACACTTGTTTATTAGTGAGTGCTTGGACATAGCATCCTTTTACATTTCAGGCTATAAAACATGACTGCGAACCCAAGACCAGTCACGTATAGCAAGCTGTGTTTCAAGCAAGTGTGCAGGGACGCTTTAACCAGCTTACATGATCATCTTCTCCTCTGACTTCCCTAAATCCCACCCAACATCTCTCTCTTTTCAGCATCATTCCCAAGCTTTTTATCTCTTGTAGAGAAATTTCATCTGTCTATACCCCGCATCTCCTTTTTCAAAAAATGGCTTGACTTTGTCACATAATACAGTCCCTGTTTCCCTTGAGGACTCAGCAACTCCACCACACCGCTGCACCGAAGTTCATAGCCTCCTGGACACTTTCAGCTTTTCTCTTTACTTTTGTTTCTCCTCCATCTCCCCAAATTTGGATAAACTGGCTGAGAGGCCAGGCCATTTCACATTATGAATTCATTTCCTCCATACCCGTTGGCCGTACAGTAAGCCCTAATTTTACAATCAAATTATTGCAAATTATATTCAAATAATCAGGAGGGATGGGTTATGACCTCCAAGTGGATATATTTCTTTTTTTGTAGAAGATTCTTCCTCCCAGATGAGATAGATTGAGGCGAGGACCCCTGTTCTGAAGGGCATGCACGCTTCATGCTCTGGGGCACATCCTTTCCCGTCACTCTCAGTAATTAATTATTTTCCTTTATCTTCCTTCCTTTTGCTCCTTCTTGCTTCCTATAACAGAGATGTACAACTTCCCAAAGCTGTTACATCCCTATGGATAACGTAAGGAATCATTAGTGACTTCTTACTTATTTTTGCTATTTCACAAATACAATGTTAGTAAGTTAGAAGTATGTTGCTATGGGGCATTATGGAGTAAGTCTGGAAGGAAATATCCTTTTTATACTTGCCTTGAGTGAGAAGAAGTAGTAGCTGTAGTTGAGAGAGATCATGAGAGAGAGAACAAGAGAAATAGAGAGGGAGAGACAGAGAGAGAGAGACAGAGAGAGAGAGAGACAGAGACAGAGAGAGAGAGAGAGAGTATCCACGTGCTCTTGTTGGAAAGGCTCTGCATTGAAAGACCCAGACCCGTCGGCCAGTCTCCCCAGTTCCCTGGTAAGCACAGTGACCCCACCACGATAAGGAGACTCTGACATCCCAGTACACCTGTGAACAGGTGCCTCCTGTGATGATGTCACTACCAAATGATGTGTGCAAATAATGTCATTTACAAGCAAATGTTACTCTGAGTGCAGTTTTCTCCTGGCTCACTTATAAGGGTTGATTGGGGGCTTTTTGTCTGTTCCAACTTCCCCAAAAAGAAGGAAAAAGAAAAGGCTATGCTATTTTGACGGTCTTTGCTATTTTTCCCTTGACAAATGTGAAGCAGCTTTCAATCTGATCCAAGTACTTCTGTTTTTATTCCCAATCCCATTTCTAAAAATGATTACTGTATTTTGCTATTGGTCTTACACTGACTAATTTTTATATAGCATATTGATTTCTAATGTTGTTACTGGCAGTTCATCATTCACCTTGCGGGACACATCATTTTTCCTCTGAAGTTTCCTATTATCGATCTTGATCCTTTATTCTAAGCCGTGGTGTTTCTCTTTCCTATATACCTTAGGTCTTTTCCCTCCCTACAGACTTACCTTGTTTAAAAATGCATGTTTCTTCATTTTCTTCCTTGCCGTCGTTAATGTGGTATTAAAGTTTATTACAAGGTACACAAGGGGATTCATTTAGAGGCTTAATTTTTGGAGAAGCAGGAACAAGAGGCTCAGTTAACCTGAACATTGGCCGAGCAGTGTGAGGTGTGTGTCCAGGAGCCCAGCCACACAAAGCAGCCAGAAGCTCAGCCCTAATCCAGTTTCCTCCTCCTAGAACCTCACACAGATCTGTATCATCCCTGCAGCATTTCTCTCTCTTGCAGAGAAGGGAAGGAGGAACAGATTAGATACTCTGAGCCAAATATAGAAGAAGCCGTGCAGAGTGCCCGAAGCTGCGGGTGTAATGGGTGTAATGCGTGGCATCCTTCACCAGTCTCTCAGTTTACCTGAGTTATTTAACTGATCAGGATCTAATTGTCTTCTGGCTGAAAGGAGGCTTTCCTCAGGGCACAGAGGGGTGGGAGCAGAGCTGAGGACACTCACTTTTTAAGGAATGTTTTAGAACTGGCAGTTACACCTGCGTCAGCAGAACCCTCAGGTCTCCTTGCCGACACTCTCTCCCTGTACAAGCCATTCCGCGTGTCACTCCCACACTAATCTTCTAGAGCAGAGCTTTTATCATAGCGCTCCCTGCTCAGGAGGCTGTAGAGGCTGAGAGTAATAGCATTAATCCTCGCATTAGCATGCAGCCTCCCATTTACAGGGTGCTCGCACTTGCGTTATTTCATTTCCTCTAACAGTCACCAGCACTTATTAGATCAGGTCCCAACTCCTCTGAGCTCTTCTTAACACTTTCTTGACTAGTTAGCAATCTTCCTCTCTCTTCTCCCAGAAGCAAGCCCTCAGCCTCTCCCCCCTCCCTCCCAGACTGCAGTTAATTTCACCCTCTAAAGCAGCCTTTTTCGTGCCTCCTCCTGCCACCCTCCAACCCACCCCCATCCCCTATCCCTCCATCCCACCCTCCTGAAAATGCTTGCGTTTCTTTGTCTCCTCAGGAAAGCCAAGAGGACTGTCAGGGGCCCAGAGGACAGATAGTCTGCACTAGGGCATCTGCCCTTTCCCCATCACCCCATCAGCTGTGCATGACACACAGGCGGCTTCTTCTGGCTTCCCCTCTTTTGAAGTTGCATTGGCTACACACTGGCCTCCTGATCCTCGCTGCCTGTCATGTTGTCTTTGCCCTCGTATGCTCACAGAGTAAAATTGGGCAATGATTAGACTCTCCATGAACTCTTCCTTCAACCACTTTACACAGCTCCGAAAAGTTCCCGTCAGGTTCCCATCATTACAAAACACGATGTGTCTATTAATTCTCCAGAAAATCTTGTATGAGTATTTTCTCGGTTTATTTTATGTTTGCTTCATTTTCTTCTGGGGAAGACTTTAAAATTAGTGATCTGGCATAATCTCTTCCCATAAACCTGGAAGACTAGTGGGGATAGAAGAAGCAATGCAGACCTTCTTCACCTCCGTAATCTTCAGTGTCTGTAAAGAGATCTAGTTTCGCAGCCTCTCTGGCAGCTGGAGTGCAGGTCATAGGAAAGGCAAAACCAAGGTTGCTTTCTCTCTAAAACTTGAGCCACAGCACTCACTTGGAAATCTTGGTGAAATGATCAGCCTTACCTTCTTTATTGTGCTTCACCTTATTAAGTCATTAAGTATTAGTATTAGATCCTAGCAATATTAGGATTTGCTACAGTATTAGATCCTAGCAATCTAGGATTGTAGGATCCTACAATCCTACCTCAAATAGGTCTAATTGCACCATTTTTTCCAACAGTAGACGCTCACTTTGGGTCTCTGCATCACAGTTTAGTAATGATGTAAAATCTTAAATTTGTTCATTATCATCGTACCTGTTATGGTGATTAGTAATGTTTTATGTTATTATTGCAATGGTTTTAGAATGCTACAAAGCTAAGACTTCAACCAACAAACGCATCTTCTGACTGCTTCATCAACCTGAGATTCTCACGTTGCTCTCCCTCTCTTTGGGCTTCCCTCTTCCCTGAGAAACAAGATTGAAATTAGGCCAGTTAATTACACAATAATGGCCTCTAAGTGATCAAGTGAAAGGCAGAATCACACATCTTTCTATTTAAATAAGAAGCTAAAAATGATTAAGCTCAGTGAGGAAGGCAAGTCAGAAGCCAAGATAGGCCAAAAGCTAAGCCTCTTACACCAAATAGGTAGCCAAGCTGTGAATACAAAGGAAAAACTATGACTAATACAAAGGAAAAACTGGTGAAAGAAACACAAAGTCCTATTCCAATAGACACACAAATGATAAGAGGCAAATCAGCCTCATTGCTGATATGGAGAAAGTTTTACTGGTCAGCATAGAAGTGGAACCAGCCACAACACCCCCTTATTCCAACACTTCATCCAGCCCAAGGCCCTAGCTCTGTTTAAGTCTACAAAGGCTAAGAAATACCAGGAAGCTGAAGCAGAAAAGTGTGTAGGTAGCAGAATTTGATTCATGAGGTTTAAGGAAGAAAGCCATCTCCATAACATAAAAGTAGAAGGTGAAGCATGAGGTGCTGATGGAAAGACTACAGCAAGTTATCAGAAGACCAGCTCAGATCATTGATGAAGGTGGCTACACTAACCGACAGAATTCCAGTGTAGGCAAAACAGCCTTCTACTGGAAGAATATGTCATCTAGGACTTTTATAGCTAGAGAAGTCATTGCCTGGCTTTAAACTTCAAAGTACAGGCTGACTCCCTTGTTAGGGCCTAATTTAACTGGTGATGCTAAGTTGAAGCCAATGTTCATTTATCATTCTGAAAATCCTAGGCCTTAAAGTTTGCTAAATTTACTCTGCATATGCTCTATAAATAGAATAACAAAACCTGGGTGACAGTATATCCTCTTTACAGCATGGTTTATCAAATATTTTAAGCCTACTACTATTTTAAGCCTACCTGCTACTCAGAATAAAAGACTCTTTTCAAAATATTACTGATTGTTGACAATGCACGTGGTCACTCAAGAGACCTAATGTAGATAGAGGTAAGATTAATGTTTTATAGCATGCTAACACAATATCCATTAGGAACTGAGATCAAAAAATAATTTGGACTTTCAAATCTGATTAATTAAGAAATACTTTCATAAAGCCATGGCTGCTATAGTCCTTTCTTTGGTGGATCTGGGCAAAATAAATTGAAAACCTTCTAGAAAAAGATTCAGCATTCTGGATTCCATTAAGAACTTCATTCGGAATTCATGGGAGGAGACCAAAATATCAACATTAGCAGGAGTTTAGAAGAAGTTGGTTCCAACTCCCATAGATGACTTTGAAAAGTTCAAGACTTCAGTGCAGGAAGTAAATCCAGGGGTGGTCAAAGTAGCAAAAGAAGTAGAATTAGAATTAGAGCCTGAAGATGTGATGGACTTCCTGCAATCTTATCATAAAAGTTTAACAGATGACTAATTGCTTCTTATTTATGAGCAAAAAAAAAAAAAAAAGATTCCTTGAGATGGAATCTGCTCCTGATGAAGATGCTATGAACATTGCCAAAATAACAACAGCGGATGTAGAATACTACATAAAGTTAGTTATAAAGCAGCAGCAGGGTTTGAGAGGATTGAGTCCAATTTTGAAAGAATTTCTACTGTGGGTAAAATGCTCTCACACATCACTGCATGCTGTAGAGAAATCGTTCATTAAAGTAAGATTCACCCTACGCAGTAAACTTCATTGTTGTTTTGTTTTTAGACATTGCCACAGCCACTCCAAGCTTGTTAATAAAGATAAAAAATTATTGAAGGGTCAAATGAGTCTTGGCACATTTTATCAATGAAGTATTTTAAAATTCATACACACACGTTTTGGACATAATGCTACTGCAAGCAATAAATGATAGTTATTTTATAAACATAAAGTTTTATGCACTGGGAAACCCCAAAATTTGTGTAACTCATTTTATTACAATATTAGCTTTATTACAGTGGTCTGGACCAAACACAATCTCTCAGAGGCATGCCTGTATATATAGTAGAATTGTGATTTTTTTCTCATTATTTAAATCAAGTTTTAAGCACTCATGAAAATGGATGTCTAAAGATTCAAAGAGAAAAGTTCTTGTCATCTCAGTTCCTCTACGTGGAAAAGTCTTTTCTTTTTTCCTATTCTTCTGTTTTCTCAGTTTTTTTACTCTTTTTCTCTCTCTTTCTCACTTCCTCTCATTTTTCTCCCTCTCTTATTTTTCTCTAGTTTCTTTTTCCTTCTTTCCTTTTCTTTCTTCCTTTGCCCTTTTCTGTCATTTTTACAGGAATTTATTGGTTCCAATGATTATCATTCATTAGAGAATCTTGCCATAATTTAATCAGATCCCAAGTCTGAATAGAAAAGTAGTTGAGATTAAAATAAAGGTATGTATTTTTTCACCAAGATCCAATTTCATCAAACAGCAAAGACAATTACCGTCAAACCTCACAGTTCTCTGTCACTTGGCAGGGACTTTTTTACTGTTGAGTTTTGAGAGTTCTTTATATAGACTAGATTTTTTTCTTTGTCTTTGATTTTTAGAAGTTTGAGTATGATATATCCTGGCATGTATTTTTTTAATCTTATTTGAAGTTTGCTCAACTTCTTAAATCTTTGTACCTTTTGATAACTTTGGGAAATTTTCAGCCATTATTTCTTTCAGTATCTTTATAGCCCTCTCTTCTTTCCCTTTCTATAATCTAATAATCTAATGAATGATTGTTAGAATTCTTTTTTTATTTGCTGTTTTTTTCTGGGACTGGGTTTGAGCCCACCACCTCCAGTATATGGGGCCGGCACCCTACTCCTTTTGAGCCACAGGCACCACTCGTCAGAATTCTTTTTTATATTTCAATAGGTTCCAGGTTATCTGTTTTTTATTATCATTATTATTTTTATTACTATTAAGACAAAGTTTCACTCTGTTGCCCAGGCTAGAGTGCTGTGGCTTTGTAGCTCATAGTAATCTCAAACACTTGGGCTCAAGAGATCTTCTTGCCTTAGACCCTAGAGTAGCTAGGACTATAGGCTCCTGCCACAGAAGCTGCCTTTGTTTTTTTACCTGTTTTTTGAGAGATGGGGGTCTCACTCCTGCTCATGCTGGTCTTAGAACTCCTGATCTCAAGCAATCCACCTGCCTCAGCTTCCCAGAGTGCTACAATTATAGGCACGAACCACCATGCCTGGTAGTATTTTTATTTTTTTGACAGTCTACCTTCTCTGTTGTTCAGACTGAATAATTGTTACTATACTATTATTTTTCTTTCATTCTTTCTCTCCAGATATTAGGCCCAGTTACTGAGGTTTTATTAATTTATCAGTTATGAAATGTTCATTTGGTTTTCTTCTGTATCTTCTATTTTCTTTGCTCTGACTTTCTAGTTCTCTGCCTAAACTTTTTTTTTCGTATTTTAAGCACGTTTATAATAGTTTATTAAAGCATCTTAAAATGGCTGCTTCGAGTACTTTGTCAAGCACTTTTGATACCTCTGTAAACTCAGTGTTCATGCTAACTGACTTTTTTCATTCAAGCTGAGATGTTCGTGGTTCTTGGCTTGATGAGTTATTTTAGATTGATAGCTGGATATCTTGGGCATTATACTGTGAAAAGATTCTTTAAACCTTTCAGTTTTAGCTGGCTTCTGCTGACATTTCTATAAGAGGAGGGCTCAGACCATTTTTGTTCTTCCAGATGAGGATAAAAGTCCTGGTTTCCCCCTTGGCTTCCTCTCACACATCTCAGGCTGGTAGGGTTGGAAATGCCCCTTGTTACTGCGCTCATTGAGACACCACTGACATGCAGAGAACAGAGAAGTGGGAAGAGGTGATAGTGACCTTTTTGTGATTAGGTTGCAGTGATAGAAAGTTCTGGTTCTCCACTAGGCTTCCTGTGATACTCACAGGGCAAGAAAAAGGATGCCTCATTCTGCTGGATCCATGTGGGTGGCCTCAGAAAGGACTCTGACCAAGGATGAGGCAATTCTGTCTCTCTCACTAGGGGAACAAAGGTTTTTAAGTATTTGTGAATTTAACATACTCTATTTCTTTCTGAAGATTATTAACTCATACACATTCATGCTCCTTAGACGAATATTTCTACCTTCTATATGTTCGGTATATTTTTAATGAGTCCATAAAGATAAGTAAAATGATCATAAGATTTTAAAGACAAATACAGAATGGAAATCTCTCTTTGCTATTGTAAATCTCTTCACCATTTCAGTATCCAGAAATAGCATTCAAGAGTCAGCAGTTTTTCTGAGGAAAGACAATAATGGAGGGATAAGTGATAGAATGCCATGACAATAATAATCATTAGAGTCACCTGTTATTTTTTAAATTATCTAATCTTATTTAAAATTACCCTTGTTTATTATGAGATCTAAATAATGCTGATGTTTAAAAAGTACAAAAATATTTCTTTACCTAATTTGCTAAAATATAGAGAAAATATTCTACACAATACACACTTGATTGCCATGTCAAGTCATTGAGAAAATAATCCTAGGACTAAATAGTTTTCTTGAAAAGTGGTAACATACTAAAAAACTGGTCAGGAGACCTGAAGCTGAACTCTTCCTGTAAGAGTACAGAATGTGGTAACCTCACTAGATCTCTTTCTTGATCTGTAAATGAAGAGCATGGATTAAGGGAATCAATGCCTGATACAACTCTAATTTAAGACATTGAAGTAAGGATAAAATTATTACATTTAAGCATGTCAGTGGAGTTTAGTTCCAATTCATGTGCCTGTAGAACTGCAGAATACAAAGTAAGATGTTGCTTTCAGATTAATAAAATGTTTTGGATTGTAGGGGTGAAGGGCCATTAGCTTAATTCTTTTATAAATTCTCTTTTAGGGGCCAGGCGTGGTGGCTCATGCCTGTAATCCTAGCACTTTGGGAGGCTGAGGCAGGTGGATCGCCTCAGCTCATGAGTTTGAGACTAACCTGAGCAAGAGAGAGAGACCCTGTCTCTACTAAAAATAGAAAAAGTAGCTGAGGGTGTGGCCAGCACCTATAGTTCCAACTACTTGGGAAGCTGAGACAAGAGGATGACTTGAGCCCAAGAGTTTGAGATTGTTGTGAGCTATAATGCCACAGCACTCTACGCATGGTGACAAAAAGAGACTCCATCTCAAAACAGTAAATTTAATAAATAAATAAATTCTCTTTTATAATCATATCAGTCAAATTTCTTCATAGAAACAGACCAATGGGGTGAGGGGGAAGAGAAAGATTGATATTTATTTTAAGGAATTGGTTCATGCAATTGTGGTGTTTGGAGTGTCCAAATTATGTAGGGCAGGGTGGTGGACTGTAAATGTCAACAGGATTTGTAAGTAACACTCTTAAGGCCAAATTAGCCCTTCGCAGAAAAGTCTGAGATTTTTCCTTTAGAGCTGTCAACTGAGTGAATGAGGTCTACCTACACTATCCAGGGTAATCTCTCATACTTAAGATTAATTGACTCTAGTTTTTACTAAGTTCTACAAAATACCTTCAGGGTAACATCTAGATTAGTGTTTGACCAAAGAACTGGGCACTATAGTCTGAGACAGTTTGACATAAAATTAGCCACATGGATGATGTTCACAATTATAGCACCTGTTACTTGGTATCTGAAGTGTCTTAGGAACTATTCCTGGTGATTTGAATAAATAGTCATATGTAATTCTCAACACAACCTTATAAATGATATATTGTTATTTTCACTCAAGACATGAGGAAGTTGATTCTGAGGGAAAAAAAATGAAATTGCTCACAGTCACAAAGCTAATAAATGGTACAATCAAGATTAAAACTGAGGTTTATTTCACTACAATATGAGATAAAGTGAATACTGACATGAGTCAGGAAATTCAGATTCAGATCCCTTCTCACGTAGCTTTTGAACTTGGGTGTGCAATAGTCTTATTTATCCATAAGTATAATGCAGAGGTCAGACTGGGAATGCTCCCTAAAAACAGTCTGCGATTCTATTTTACAGCTGTTGGCATTTTACCTACCTTTCCTTTACAATACACTCTTGCCTTTGAAGGGGTAAATATTCCACAAGAGTGTAGGTAGAGCTGTTCTTGTGAGCCATGCAATGAACATTTTTGTGCTAGTTGATTATTCAATTACAATAGACAAGAGACAAACCATTATAAGGCATTATGAATCTACACATTGAAGGGAATCCTGAGATTTTGTTTTGCCTATCAGCCTTTCCATCTGTACTTATAATGAAACAAAATATAATTTAATGGGTAGGGGACCACACAGACTGAAGCAAACGCTAAGAATGACTGATGCCAGATGGCAAATTTTTCAGAGCTTCACTCAACACATTTTTTTCTCCCTAGGTGTCTTGGCCCAGTATCTATGCACCTCAGTTTAACAGAAAGCAAGTTTTTAACACCATCACCTCCTGCTGAAGCAATGCAGTTACGAAAAAGCAGCCTGGATTCTTTGCGTCTCATACATCAACTACAACAGTGTCAGCAAAGTTCCATTTGCAGAGTCTTTATTACTGCTGATGATGTCAGAGAAAGGAGCATGGCTTGATGAATAGATTGCAGGTGGAATTTACAACACTGGCAGCTAAAAATGATCTTTTGATTTATAAACTAAGAACATTCGATGTAAAAGTCACCGAAGAGTGAATGAGTATGTTCAAAACCCATCAGATCACATTAGGAAATCAATTTTCTATTTATAATTACCATTTAAATGCCTTTAGAAAGCTCTTCCCTTGCTGTTTTGCATGCGGTGTTTAGTCTTCTAGAATCATTTGCCTTTCTGAGGGGAATCACTGCAGAGAATCCTTCCACAAGGACCAATGCCTACCTTTGTGAATAACTTATTCTTAAGAGAATGGAGCATGTATGTCTGTGGGCATTTTAGACACATAAACACACAGCACACAGACAGAAATGTGAAAATATGAAAGATTATCTGCTATAATTTAAATTATGATTGATGACAGTAATATTATTTATAATTAGGATATTTGCTCAGAATTTTTTTCAGTAGTTAAAAAGGCCAGCTTCTAATCTTATCCTATTCCTTTTCTCTACTGCCTCTTTAATAAAAATACAAAATTTAACATTTTATTTTCTTGCTTTACTTTTTCCTAGGAGGTATAAATAAAACTGGATATTATTTCTTGTTTGCAGTAGACAGCTAGTGTTAGTTAGTGACCTGGTAAAAGGTCCCGACCATGGAGTGAAGGTCAAGGTCACTCGGTTGCTTTAAGTCTTGTTTCTCTATCACCTCTTACATAGGCATCCAGTACCAAAACACCTGGCATGCTACTCTTACACAAGGGAACTGCCCATGAATTAAACAGTGTTATTGTTTTCAAGAACTCTTGGGTATTTCATTATCAAGATATTATTTGTCTTAGTCTTCTTTGTGTTGCTATGAAAGAATCCCTGGGTCTGGGAAATTTATAAAAATGTAAAAAGGTTATTTGGCTCATGATTCTGATGTCTGGAAAAGTTCAAGATTGGGCACTTTGTGAGGACTTCAGGCTGCTTCTGTTCATGACAGGAAGTGAAGGGAGCAAACACTAAGAATGGGTGATGCCAACATGTGCAGAGAACAGTGGGCAAGACAGGAAGCCAGAGGGGGAGCAGGTGGAGGACATGCCAGGTTCTAACAACCGACTCTCCTGAGGACTAATAGATGAACAGCATTCACCTATTCTGGCGATTCTAACTCCATGACCCAAACGCTTCTCAATAGACCCTACTTCAATACTGAGAGTGAACTTCAATGCAAGGCTTGGAAGGGACCAACATCCAAACCATAGCATTACTTAAAGTGCCTTCTTTGTAGAGATGAATATAAAACAAACAAAAAAGAATTATTAAAAATTAAAAAAACATGGTGAGAGACTGATACTCTATATCACTTAACTATTTCGGCAGAGTCTATTCTTACTTTTCAAATTTATTTTTAATTGGCATAAAATACTGTATTTAAAATGTGCAATGAAATGTTTTAAAGTATAAGACAAATAGTGCATGATCTCATGCTTGTGGAATTTTTAAAAGTTGATCTCATAGAATTAGAGATTAGAATGTGATTACTAAGACTGAAGTGGTGGGAGCAGAGAAATGTTGGCCAAAATACATATAATTATAATTAGATACATAATTACGAAGGGCTTATTTTATAGCATGGTGCCTATAGTTGGTGATGACGTATTGTGTTATTTTAGAATGCTAAGAGTCTGTCCTGTGTGTTTGTACCACAGAAGTGATAACCATGTAAGTCCATTCTTATTTAAAACTTTTTATTTTATTACTGACAAATAAAAACTATAATATGCATCATCTACAACATATTATTTGGAAATATGTATACATTGTGAAACGGCTAAATTGAGCTAATTAAAATACGTGTTACTTCACGGGCTATCATTTTTGGGTATGAGAGAGTACGTTCCTTTCTCACACCATTCTGATTTTACTTTCTTTATTGAATGTGCCACCACCCTCACACTCCTCTTTTTGAAGTTAGTGGTGATAGTTTGTTCATTCATTAACATTCTTTCATTCATTGGACATTTGTTGGTTCAAATTCAGATGCTCAACTTGTCCTGTAATGGAATATACTTCTGTATAGTGTCAGAGATGTGCTGTATGTATTAGACACTTGGTTCCCATCTGTTTCTACACTAGAGATAACCTTCAGAATTCCCCACATTATTACATGACGTCAGTACATCAACCCCAAGTTCACTTCAAGATGTCAATGACTTCAGCAAATAATCCAGAGTGCTCTTTTAAAATAGAAACTTTATTTTTTGAGACTTTTATGGATATACATACATACATATATATATATATATATATATATATATACACACACACACACATATATACACACACACATGCACACCCACATGGACACACACACACACACACATATGTCATACACCTCACTGAGTACTTCTGTCAGAGCTTATACTATTTTTTCAGTACATTTTTCCATGGTTATTCTACAGATAATACATAGTGATTTTAATTTATCAAAAAAATAGCCTCTCTCAATTTTCCTACCAGTCAGAGGCATAGCAGGTATAACTCTTAGTTAAAAGACTTGGATGTGAAGGAAACTTAAGGATTCTATTATCGCAAATTAATCTTGATTTGGATCTCACTGGATTAGTATGACATTAATCTTAGTCTTTGAGGAGAAAGGTTTGCCCTGATTTCTAATGTCTCAGGTTTTCTCAAGGTCTGCAGGGGCTTATATGCTGTTAAGGTGTTAAGGGACAGGTCTTCAAATCAACCACCCTCAAGTCAGTGTGGACATAGATTACCACTTGAACATGGCCGTTCGGCCCAGCACCTCTCACACTACACTGAGTACCATGATGAGCAGAGGAACGTGCTTGAGATGCTCCTCAAGGTCATATTAGTCTAAATATAGTGCAAAACTTTGCCGCTTCCTCAGTGGGATACTAGAGAGAGAACATGTAGCTTAATAGTAAACAGATCACTAAAAAGAAAAGTCCTCACTTATAGCATCTGTCAATGTCTGTCGGGTGAATACTCCCACCTTAGTCCATGAACCAGAAATGTGCAAAATTAGCTCTTGAGTGTTGGTTTCAGCTGGATCCAGCAACCCACTGTGTCCACCCTGTTCTCCTTCCTCATCACTGTGTCTTTCCCCAACCAGACTGGAGAAGTGGCTAAAAGAAGGCAAGGAAGGGACTCATTGTTTTTCTAGGCAATGTTTCTAAGACATTTTTTTCTCTACCCTAAACCCAGATCTTGTTCCATCTTGGAGTTTAAGTTTTTGGAACAAAGTACAAGAACCTATATAGGGTATTTCTACTTTCCATTTTATGTCATCCCTTTCTCCAAATGCGTAAGTGAGAGGGTGTGCATGGAAGGGAGGAGAAATATTCAATTATTCAATAATCTTGTCAGAAAAATTTTAAGACAACAGGCTTCAATGACTTCAGCAAATAATCCAGAGTGCGCTTCTAAAATGGAAACCATATATTTAGAGTAGTGTTAGGTTAATAGAAAAATTGAGTGGAAGGTGCAGGGCTTTCCTACATCCTCCCTGCCTACACATAAATAAGCACAGCCTCCCTCACTATGAACATCTTGTATTTTGTACAGACTCATCATCATCACCCAAAGTCCATAGTTTAAATTTTGACAAATCTATAATGACATGTGTCCACCATGACACTTCTGTGCAACATAGTTTCACTGCCTTGAATATCCCCAGTCCTCCACCCATTCATGGTTTCTGTCTTTAACCTCCGGCAGCCACACAGCCCGTCCCTACATAATTTGGTCTTTCCCAGAATGTCACATAGTTGGAATCATACAGTACAAAACTGTGCAGATTGGTTTCTTTTACTTAAATTTCCATGGTGTCTTTTTACCTCTTTTTCATCCTGTATAGTAGTCCCTGGTAGATGTATCACAATTTATTTATCTGTTCACCTGCTGGAGGGCATTTTGCTTGGTTCCAAATTTGGACAATGAAGCTGCTATGAAATCCATGTGCAGGTTTTTGTGTGAAAATCAGTTTTTGGTTCTTTTAGCTAAATACCAATGAGTGGGATTGGTGGATTTTATAGGGCTGGAGTGTTCAGCCTTGTAGAAGCCACACTGTCTTCTCAAGTATTTGCATTCCCACTAGCCATGAATGCAAGTTGGCGTTATCAGTGTTTTGATTTTAGCCATTTGAGTAAGTGTGCAATTGCTGTTTTAATTTACATTTTTCTAATGGCATACCATATTGAATATCTTTTGTATACTTATTTGTCATCTATCTTCTTTGGTGCCATGAGATGTCTGTTCAGATCTTTTGCCTGTTTCTTAATCTGGTTATTCCTTTTTTATTATTAAGGGCTTAGTGTTCTTCTGACAAGTTGGACAACAGTCCTTCATCACACTGGCCTGTTGCAACTGTTTCCTGTAGGTCTGTGACTTGTTTTCTCACACACTAGACAGTATCATTCACAGAAGTTTTTAATTTGAAGGTAGCCCAGTTCATTGATTATTTCTATCATAGATTACATCTTTGGTGTTATATCCCAAAACTAATCACTATATGCAAGTAATCTCGATTGTTCTTCCATATTACCTTCTAGGAGTTTTATAGTTTTGCGTTTTACATTTAGGTCTATGATCCATTTTGAGTTCATTTTATTTACCTATTTTATTATATTTATTTCAGATAATATAAGGCTACATATGATTAGGTTACATTGTCTGTGTTCATTAAGCAAAGTCCAATTCATACTTGTGTCTTTCACTGAGGAGGTATGATACAATTTTTGTGAAGGTGTATGGTGTCTAGATTCTTTCGTTTTTTGGAGGTGAATGTCCAGTTGTTTTGGCACCATTTGTTGAAAGAACTATATATTTTTTCACTCTACTACCTTTTCTTCTTTGTTACAGACCAGTTGACTATATTTATGCAAGTATATTTCTGAGCTGTCTAGTCTGTCCCATTAATCTGTCTATTCTTTCACCTAGGGTGCCTTATTTATAATCTCTATTTTCTTCTTTAGACATTGGGACCTTGAGCCCTGCAAATGCTCTCCTGTAATTATGTCCGCATTGTAAATTGGCTCACCAGTTGTCAATTTTAACTAAATACAATTACGATGTAACTACCCATCTTTCCTCTGCAGTTTGTTCATACACTTAGCATGTAGGGCAAAGGCATAAACAATTTCTTAACAATAAAATTCACAAAACCAATCTTTTTTTCTAAAATTTACTTCTATTTTTTGCCTTCTGTGTGTCCCCCTGAGAAGTTCGGAGTATGATTCCTCCTATTACTATTGTAAGTCAGTACTGACCTTTACCAGGAAGTGGTCAGCCTCACCAATGCTATTGCGAAGTTTTCCTCTTGTGATTGTTACATCAGAACACTGCTTTCCTGTCTCCTGACACTGCACTGGTCAGCTACCTGCAGTGGTCATAATAATAAAAGGATCTTGCAGGTTCTTATGGCAGAGGCCTTTGCTTTGTAATGTTTTTTGCACCTACTATGACTTATTTTTTATGATAATTTTTAAAAAGAGCACTAAAGGAGAGAGTGGTCAAGATGGCTGACAGGCACCAGTCTCCGACAGAAGCTCCTGTTCAGAAGAAAGGATAAAGTCTGGAGAAACATCCAACAAAGTCGAAAACTGGGAGCCCAGCTGAGAGAGAAGAGTGATACCGGCAGAACACCT